>JPFL01000026.1:9615-58265 GCA_000733385.1 Paramecium biaurelia | reverse complement strand
AAAAAATTCTAAGTTTGATATATTAATCCTTTACTTCATTAATAAATGGATTCGAAAAAGTTCAAATCAACTAAAATTTAATGTTCCTGAAGAAATCACAAATATATTTGTTTTAGAAAATATTTTATGATATTCATTCAGTCTATAAAAGTGAACAATAACACTTAAACCATACTGATACAAAATCTTAGGATAAATTAATAAAAGATCAATAATAAATAATTCATTTATAGAAAACAATTAAGAAAACTATACAAAACTTAGTATGAAATTAACCAAAAATATACATAAGATTTTAATTTTAAATTAAAATTAATTAAATATTTGATTAAATTTACAAATGTAATTTTACAAATTTATAAACCAATAGTAATTTTAAATATAAATTATTAGTCAAGGATTCCGAAAATCGGTCATTCTATTATAAAGTTATAGCAAAATAGAGCTGAAATTTCTAATATTTTTTGTTATTTATTTGTCTCATTTATAAACTATTTATGTAATTATCCATTCAACTTAACTTTAATGATTGATATAATCTCATTTTCCAAAGTTTAGTTCTATTCAGTTATAGTATCATTATCTTTGCAAAGTGTTGCCAATTCGAATGTATCAGTCTTTTTTTATAAACATTTTAAATATTCTTCCATCTTTTAATAAACTAAAGACTATTTTTATCTACTTTTTTCTATTTCACTTTTTAATTTTAGTTGTTTATTTATTATAACTTAATTTAAACCGTTAGACTATTGATTCAATTTTTCAAAAACATTTTTTTTTAAAGATAAATAAATATATAAGAATATGGAATTATAATATTACTTTATATAAACAACCAAAGTAAATAGTTCTAAGTAACTATTTTAATTTTATACATATTGTTGATTAAACCTTTAAATTTATGTAAAAGATGGCTTTATTTGATGTGATAATTTAATCTAATTTATTAATCCTTTTATTTTATTTGTCTATTCTTACAATATATCTTTATTCGTCTAATTTATTAAATTTGTCTCTATTGCTTCTTACAATATCTTTTAAATTTTTTCTTTTTCAGTTTTTATAACATTCCAAGATACTATAATTTATTTAAAAAAATCTCCATATTCATAAAATAGAAGTCTGTTTCTTACTTATTCTTTTAGATTTAGGATGTCCTATATTTTAAAGGAAAAGTCTTAATCAACTTTTGAGCAGTTTTACTTAAAGAAATTTGTTGAATCAAATCTTAATTGATTGGATTCGATTATAGGATTATTTTCTTGTAATTTTGATTAACATTATTATAAATACTCACTTTACCTATTTAATGTTAAAAATAAATCATTTATACTCTCTTATTATTTATTAAGGATATTTATATCTTTACAATAGATTTCACCCACATTAAAATATGTTTCCATTATATCCAATTGGTCAATCAATAGATTTATGAGATTTGCTAATTCCTTTTACTAATTATTATTATGATCTAATATTTACAAAACTTATGATTCTGATTTAAATTATTTTACCTCGTATTCTTTGAAATTAATGAATTTAATAATTTTTTCATTAAAAAATTTAATTTTTTGAATTAATAAAAGCATGCTTTCAATTTATTAATTATTGAAATCTTAAGATAATTATTGCATTTCTTCAATTAAATTTTACTTTTATATATTTAAAGATATGATTTTATCATCAAAATAATGATCTTATTAATTTTGCCTCATCCGTAATGAATTCCTTTTTTTTAATTCTCCTATAACAAGAATTTCATGATCAACTTATTAAGAATATTCTTTTAACAAATTTTTAGATTTATTTATTATAGTAATTTTATCTCTTTATAATTTATTACCTAATTATTCCAATTCTATCTCATGTTCAAGAGAATCCAATTCAATAGTAAAATTCATTAATTATTTTTAAAATTTTATAATATTTTCCACTGCCCCTTATGTTGTAACAATTTATAAATTCATACCTTATTGAATCAAATTTAAATTTTCTTATAACTCAAAATATTTTTATTATTTCGATATTTTTATAATTGAATTTTCTACTTATTCTTATAGCATATTTAATTGATTTTAAGTATTGTTTATTATTTTTGATTAAAATGTTTAAAAATCAATATAGGATGAAGTTTATTATCCTTCATTTTGATTTTCTTTTAACAAAATTTACAATTTATAATCTAATAACAGTTGCTATTTAATTTGCCATATTATCTCTCTTTTTATTTATTTTTTCTTTTCTAATTAGCGTTATTATATTTTATCTTCTTAATATAATATCAATTCGTTAATAGAAACCTAAAATTATTATTAAATTTGCAAAAATAAATTATCTGTTTTTTACCATTTTTCTAAATTATTCTAATAACATTAGTCCAACATATCATATTCCTAATGATTATTAATATTGAAGTCTTATAATAAGAATATATTTTAATAGATTTCTTCCTATATAATATCAATCATTGCTTTTTTAATTGATGTTTATTTTTTTTCGAGAAGAAACGAGGATTCTTATGTGTATTATTTCTTAAGATTCTCCAAATCTTATTAGATAGTAAAATTATTAAAGGTGGTTTAGTTATTAAAGCTATATTATAGATTCTAGAAATTAAAACTTGTGTTATTAGAATAGATTTATTTTAATTATTGAATTAATAAATTAATTTATATCCTATTCTAGTTTTCAATAACCAACATCTATTTTAGAAGATTTTTAATATTTTAATCTATTTAATTTCCAATGTGCTCTATTTATTAATCGATATTATATTATTTTAACTACATATTGCTGTTTTTTATTATGATTTCTCCTGTTAACAGTTAATACCACATTACTCCTAGAGACCAAACTTCAGCTTATTTATCAATATATTAATCACTCTTAATTTCATCCGCTAAGTATCCAATTGATAATATAATAAAATCACTTTATTACATATATTTATTAATTAATTTGAGAGAATTATTGGAGAATACTAAATTTAAATTAATAAATATAATTTATAGATAAAATATAGAATGAGTTTGATATAAGATATACAATTAGACGATATAAAAAAGACATCTTAATCCAAATTACACTAATCTTAATATTAGATAGTGAAACCATTATATATAATTAAGAAGAATAATTGATAATTGAATAAATTTATTGAGTTCTTCAATAAATATCATAAAATTCATTTAGAATAATAATAATTGAACTAATAGATATTAGATTAATGATATTATATCTTATAAACCTCGGATAATATTGTTAGATGAGTAAAATAATAACTTATTTAATTAATATATACTATATAAATAAATTTTATCTTTATAAATAGTAATATTATGAAAAGTAAGATTAATGAAAGAAATTGTTTAATAATTTCTTTGATTTTCTAAGTTGTATAATCATAAAGTTAATGTTTTATATATATTTGTTATAAATGAGAACATTATATTTGCGAGAAATATAAATCATTTATTGAATTTTAATATTTTTTAATGAAAATCAATATCATTGCTTGATTTCTTCATTAATTCTCTTCTTTCCATCTTAAGTAACTCTTAAGGAAACAATGATTTTAGGCTTCTTTCCATATTCTAACGTTTGGGTAAGTGTTTCAATTTTCTGAATGGTAGCAAGACCTAGATGATTCATTCATATATTTAATACCCTGTCTCTAAAGGGTTTCAGCACATCTAACAGCCCCAGAAATAGCATCACCAAGAGCATGAATATCAACTTCATCAAATTTTTTCAAGAAGATCTTAGAGATGAATACGGATGTTCTTGGTTTGGCAGAACCTCTTAATTAAAATGTTTTATCTTGAGGGTCGATGAGGGTTTTCTTCTGTTGATCCATTGTGACTGATGGTTTTGAAGAGTAATATTAAAAAATATATTTGTTTAATTAATTAATGATTTAACACATAATCAAATTATTTAATAATTCATTAAAATTATTTATCTAATTTATCTTCTTCGTTGAGCATTTCAATCTCAGCCTCAACATGTTTCATTTCTGGTCTTTTATATCTTCCAATATTTGATATTTCATATTAACCATAAACACAAACAATGATGGCAAGGATTATGCATGGGATTATAGAAGCTACCCAAGTAGCAGCCCATTCAACAGTATCATTTTAATCAACAAATTCAACATCTCCATAAAATAGTATTTTCTATTTTTTATAAATAAATATTACTCCTTTATTGTATTAAACCAGAGTATTATCAATTTGGGATCTTCGCATACTATTATATTGATTCTATTATAATAATACATCCAAATAATCCTATCTAAAGAATATTGGGTTTGTGGAAACATACCAATAGGCAGTTTAACAAGGTCTACACTAAAAATATATATATATACGGAATATTAATTGGTGCCTTATATGTGACAAAAGAAGATATATCAGATTTAATAGTGCCTAAGATATTTTATTTAAAATCAAAGTCGTTAATTGTATCTGTATTCATATTGAATTACCCACTAAATTTTAATGGCTATTATTCTGACAATTTATAGATTGGAAATGAAATAACTGAATAAATTGGTTCAAGATCACATTATTAATACAATTGATCCTAGATCATAAATATCTATAATTCTCCATCAGGAGTCTAAGACTAAAAATCAAATTTATGTTCAGCAAAAGTGAATTAAAAGAATTCAGATTGATAAGAAACATAATTATTTATTCCTTAACTTCTCATCTTTATTCCATCAGTTTTATATTATACTGTTGGACCAGCTGTTTTATTTATTGTAATTGTTATATTTTCAGGTATATCCAAAATTATTTATAAATCTAATAATTAAAGGAATGAACTTTCTATATCCTTTAAATTAGGAGTCGTTGCTGGACAATTCAGATTTAACTCTATTTTTAATTAATTTTTACATTGCAAATTATCATAATTCCATTTTACATTTGATACTTAATTAACTGTAAATTGATATAATTCATACTGATTAGACTACTAGCATAATTGACACAACACTTAACCTATAAAAATTGATAACAATATTAACATTTATTTTAATAATTAAAATTATCATTTTTATTTCAGATATAATTAACATCTCTTTATTACGATCCTCTTAATTTCTATGCCAATTACTTAACTCTCTAATATTACACTATTGGACATAAGTTTTTTGTTATATCATTCTATTTGGTCATATAATTATATTTATTACTAATTTAAAATTTGGTTTTGGCAATGGCTTAGGTTCTTCTTCACTCAATAACGAATATACTTCACTTATTAATTTTTCCAATTCTATTTTCTTTTCTGCACTCTTTTGATTATTAATTTATTTAAAGTTAGTCACTTCTACTTACTTCTCTTATTTCTATATTCTTTATTCTTATTATTATATTTATGATTCAGATGCTTATTTCTTTTTTCTACTTAATAAGTCTTAGATTTTTATAAATTGTTTTTACTCCATAGAAATATTATTAAAGCTATAAAACATATAGTTATTATTATGTTTAGTATTTAAGTATTCAGGATTTTGAATGTAATTCTTAAATCATGTTAACATTTACATCTAAAATTTGAGTTTGCTTTTACAATCTTATTTATAGCACCCTAATATTTAATTGATTGCATTCTTAAGATAATAATCTTATTTTTTTGTTAATCTATCAATATATTATCAATTCTTTCTTTACTTAAATAAAGCATAGTAATTCTTTATCATTCAAAAATTGAGAAATTATTAAAACTATATTTCCAACTTCTAGAACTCTCTCTGGATTTGTCAAAGGAGCCTCAAGATTTCCATATGCTATCTGATTGAAATATTTTTTTATTAAAGTGTTCATTAAATATTTATAATATAATTTTTAGATTTTCAACTAAGGTTTTAGCTAAAATAATATATATATTCGAAATCTAACACTTTACATTAATTGTTCTCTAAATTTCTTACTTTGAAATGAGAATTATAACAATAATAATAAAGTTAGAGCTAATCAAAATTTTATAAAAAGGATGAATACTTTTATTTAGATATTAAAATAACCTAATAATCATTATATTGATTGCATCTTCGATGACTTAAGAAAATGGATTTAATAACTATCTTTACAAAAAACAGAATAATATAAATTAATTAAAATCATCTTTTCTTTAGGTATTTCATCTACAACTTTTTAACTTCTTCATCGGAATCAGAATCTTCATAGTCCTTTAAATTAAATTTAATCTTAGGCATAGCTTTAGACCCAGCACTCTACTCTAATTGATTATTAGGCAGAATATTCTCTCTATAGTAATTAAATTAAATCATACTTATTATATGATTTCTGTATTGATGAAATTAAAATTGATTATTTGTTAGTTGAAGATTGCAACTACTACTAAGGTTTCTTTTGGGATTATTATTATTGTTATAATTGCAAGTATTACTATTATTATAAGAATAAGTTCTATTATTATTACTATAATAATTATTGTTACTATTATTACTACTATTACTATTATTACTATGACTATTATTACTATTACGACTATTACTATTATTATTATTACTACTATTACTATTACTATTACTATTACTATTACTATTACTATTACTATTACTATTACTATTATTACTATTATTATTATTATTATTATTATTATTATTATTATTATTATTAATATAATTATTAAGTGAATTAATCAATTCTAACATATTTGATTGGACTTTCTTATTAGAATGTATTGTTAGTCATATAATTAAATTATGAAACATCTTTTTATTAATTAAATGTTGGGGATTGAATTTATAAAAAGTGATTTTTATCAGGTTGTTAATTCTGTAGAGAAAATGGAGATAAAGATTAAGAATGATATTAATGATTTTCATTTTACGTATTCCCATTGATATCCTGAATCATTGCTTAATTTCTTTTGATTTATCTCTTAATATCGCTATCCTTCATAGATATAATTAAATCACCTAAGGATTATTTTTTATTGGTTGAAATTTTTAATTAATTAGATGTATCAGAGTTATTTGAATTATTTTATGAGATTAATTTATTAATTGAGTTTCTTGTAGAGTTTTACATGGATTCTATCTTGTCACATAATATCTATTAAGCTATCTCTTCTATTTCTTATTCTTTTTTTTTGGATTAAGTTTTTAATTTCAATTATTCACTTAAGAAATCTATTTTCTACACAGGTAATCCCATTCTTTTATTTGAAGGATGAAATGTTTATTCATTTCTTGGAGGACTCATAGGTTATTGGATTTAAGGTTTTTACATCTATTTAATAATTAATAATACTTAATGAAGGAGTGCTCTTTATAAATCTATTATTTGAGTTTGCATTAGTTTCAACTATTCAGATTACATAATTACTAATCTTTCAGTTAGATGTTAATTTTAAGGAAAGTTTGCAGATTAATAACTTTGATTTGAGTCTAAAGGTTAAGGAACTGGTGGCTATTTAACAGTACTTTCCTATTAAAATGATTATTCTATAGTTTGAACAGGCTCTGTAGATTAAAGTTTCTATTTAATGATATTTTAAGGAGTAATGGAATTTTTATTTGAGATTTGATTAGTATTGTTGATAGGATTATACAAATCTGCCACTTTTTCTATTTAATCAAAAGGTTAAGCTGATGCTAGATCAATTTGATGATGATCTAGATTGAGAATTTTCTCCTAAGATCTTACAATTTTATATTGAGGGTCTTCTTGAATACTAACTTCAAAGAACTATGGAGATTGATTCTTTTGGAATTGAATGAATAAAAATTAATCATATTAATCTTTGCAAATTCTTCTTGTAATATATGGACTACAAATATATTCTGTTAACATTGTCCATATATATTATCTATTATTTAATGGTTCATCATAAGGATCATTTGAATATAACCAAGTACCAATTAAAGGTAATTAAAAGATAAGAGGATCTTGAATCATTAAAGGAAATATTCTATTAGATTAATCAAGAGAGAGAAATCCAAATTTATAATGAACTTTTTCTTTTTTTTGACTTGATCTTGATTTTGTAATCATTTTAGTCAAAGGAGTTTCTACAAATTTATTAGTATGTCTTATTTCTTATAATCTAAATTTGATGGATGGATAATACAGGAAAGTAGTGATTTGAGTACATTTTTAGAAGTATAATGCAAATCTAAATAAATTTAAATAGAGCAGATCAATATTAATAGTATTATATGAGCATGCTTTTTGATTTATAAATTGAACAAATGAGTCAATATTCCAATTAGAATTAGCAACAGCAAAGTTTAATAAGATTGGATACAAATTATCATTTTCTAATTTTCTAATTAATAATTAATGTTTCTTTACTCTTTATAAGTTTCTTCTATGTCATAAGAAATTATATCAATTGAGATTGTATTATCAAATTCAAAAGAATTAGTTAATCCATAGGCTTGTTTGAATTGCTAGTGATACTTAATTTTATGTTGCAATTTATCATTAATGAAGATGGATGGTAAGAATTCTTCACTTTTTAATTCAATTTGAATGGATTTTAATTAATACTTGTTGATGTAATTATAGAATGAGGGTTGATAAGGAATGAAAGTGAAGAGTTAATTAAAGCTTTTGACATCTTATTCTAAATATTCAACGAGGTCTTATGTTTGCATTTTGAATTTAAATATAACAAAAATTAATTAATATATCTGAATATATATTAATAAGAGAGTAATAAAAGTAATAAATATAAATGCAAGTACTATATCAAATGAATTGTGTAAGGAAACACATTTTGAAAAGCAAAACTTATTATTTATAAGTCCTTGAAGATTCAATGATTTTGAGTGAAGTAAGTCTACTGAATATATAACCTAGCATAAAAATATGATGAATCCTAAATATATAATACAATTTAATTTTGAAACAAGAGTAATGTGGAAAATTTCAGAACAAGATGAATTATCTTCATTTGGAATCTACTATGTGAATCGAATTAAATGGTTCGACTCCGATCATAATTCTTTAAATCTCCTGAAAATTCATCTATCTCCTAAAGTATTTTTTGGGAATATCTCTATTTTTTATGATTCAGGTTCCATTATTGGATAAGGAGCATCATCAAAAGTGATATAAAAAAATTTAAATTAGGTTTGCTTGGTTAAAATAAAGAAGAGTATTCTTGAATATGCAGCAAAATGTATTTCTAAAAAGTATCTCTTATAAAAAAAGTCATCTGATCGAATGGTATAAATTTACTTATGCATTATTAGAATAGATTATAATAAGAAATTTAAATTTTACAGAAGATCGATCATCCTCATTTTGTAAAGTTACATGAAATCTATCAGGGTGAGAATTCCTACTATTTGGTGACCGATTATTTGTCAGGAGATACTCTTTATAATTATATTAAAACCTTTCCAGATGATTAGATACCTTCTCATTAAATCAGAGAAGCTATTAAGGTTTATATATATATTTCTAATATAGATTATATTGACAGCATTAAGATATTTAGAAATTAACAATATTATTCATCGAGATATTAAATTAGAAAATATCTTATTATAAAAATAAAATGACATTACTTCATTAAAGATAATTGATTTTGGCTTGGCTATATATGCAAAACCTGAGTAGAAAATAAGTGTTTGTGGCACTCCTGGATATATTGCCCCTGAAGTACTTAAAATTTCTAATACAGATGAATATTTCACATATAAATGTGATATTTTTAGTGCTGGAGTTATTTTCTATAAATTGTATTTTTACATCATAATCATAGATTAACAAAGAAAACATTGTTTCGAGCTTAAAATACAATGGAAATTATGGAATAAAATAAATAGTGTCAAGTCAATTATTAAGAAATTGAATATAAATTATAAAAAGAGGCAGTTAGTTTGTTAAAATCAATGTTGGATCCAAATCCTAAAACAAGATATTCTGCAAGTTAATGTCTTGAACACTCTTACTTTAGTTGTAAACTTGAGAATATTAATATATTATAAGAGATCTTGGATAAAGCAACAGGATTTTCTGGAATATCATAAATTAGTATATTATATTATCATTTTTATAGAAGAATTCAAGGATACCCATTCGATTGGATAAGAATCTTAAGCTGCATAAATCAAAAGATGCAATCCTACTTCTTATAGAATAAGAGCAGAACAAAGAAAAAGAACCAAGAGTCCAAGAAAATATGCAGAATTTCAATTTTATTGTCCATCCTTTTGTTAAATGAATTCATTCGAAAGTTTAAGCAGCAAAGGATCTTCTTCATTTTCCAATAACGTATCAAGGATTGAAAATTTAATTAATGATAAATTAGATTCGGTTATTGAAGAAGATGATAAATTTCAATAAACTATTAAGTAAGTATTTTCAAATTGAGTAAATTTACTGATTTAATTATGTTTATTAGTTTTATTCCCATTTGTAATTAACATTTTATTAAGACTTAATTATTAATTTAATTCATAAATAATTAAATTTTTTCAATAAATATAAATTAATGAAAGATAACAATTTAGACACCTAATAATAATAAACTAAAAGTGCATAAACATAAGGAACTTATCAAACAATTAAATCAAGTAATATTGAATTACAAATTAATACAAATACTCTTATTTAATAAGAAAGTTCTTATCCAAAGGTTCCTCAAACTAGGAAATCAGAGAAACTATTCTGTTCCAAATGTGATGTACCAGTAGACTCTGATATTTCCTATGAAATGGGAAGAGGTAGCTATGTAGTAATATTTATTTTACTTGTTTTAATAATTACCTGTTTTTTTGCATTTATTCCTTGTCTTTTGAATAATTGTAAAGATGTGCAACATAGATGTTCTAAATGTACTAAATTACTAGGAACAAAATAATTTTTGTTTGGATGATAACCTATATAATTTTCCTGTATTAAAAAAATGATATGTTATAATTTTTAAATCAGCATTTTATTCAAATTAGATTAATTTCATAAAACAATCTAAACATTTGATATATTATTTATAAATAATTATTATTTCTGAATCTTAAAAATAAGTTTTAGAATAAATTTATAACCAAAATAATACAATCACAAAAATAATTACGATTTTGCAATGTATCTATGAAACATTCCAGATTCTTTTAATTCTTATTTTTATTATTCAATCCTTGTATCTAAATTCAATTTTCTACCCTCTTTCATTCCATTAGTATTTTATAAAAACTTAGTTTTCTTCCATTATTAAGACATTTATTAATATCTAGCAACTGGATCAGATCTTTTTGGTAGTGTATTAAATGATTTTTATTTGTAATTATATTTTTTTTGCATTTATTAACTTTAATGAATGCTAGTAGTGTAGATAGGTTTATAGGATGAAGAATTAGAAGTGGAAGGTCTATTTTCAATTTTGCTAATGTTTTTCAATTAATTTGTAGTTTCAGTCAATACTTTTTAATTATTTAAATTAGATTGAGATTTCTTATTTTCAATTTGAGTTCTTTGAGGTAATCTAAATTTAATTCCATTTTTTTATTATTTATTATCTTTTTCTAAATCTTCATCATCTTCATTCTCATCATCATCTTCTTCTTCTGCTTCACTAATATTTTATTTGTTATCAGCAAATTGAATTGCTTCAAAATCTTATCTATCATATTCTTAATATTCATCTTCTGGAATAGATGAGATTTCTTCATCACTACTATAATTTTACATTGTAATTATATTACTAACAGTTAATAATTTAAATTTTAATTTATAAAGAGAGAATTTGATATACTCTAAATATTATTTAATAAAAGTTTGAATGATTAGTAATTACTTTCTAAGATTCATTATAAATTTCTAATTCTTTAATAAATGATTGTAATTGTAAAATTTATAAGGGGGTGGTATGATAAGAATTATAAGAACCAAGGATTAATCAAAGATAAATCAAAGGATTTTTTAAAATATAAATCTTGTGTGAAAATGATAAGTAATATATAAATGAGAGAAGAGGGAATAATAGAATGTTCAGGTATTATTGAAAAAGAAAACTCAATTAAATATGATGAACCACATTATTCAGCAGATGATGAATAAGTAATATGTTATAATATAATGTCTTAGTAATGTGAAGAATTTGAAAATGAAGTAGAAGTTCCTGTTTACACTCCTTAATAATTGTCTTCTTACAAGAAACTATGTCCAGTATATTAAGATGAATTTATTTTGGATGAAGATCCTAAAAAGAAGGTGTGCCTTGAAGAATGTACTACAACAGAGCAATCTGAGGATTATCCTGCATTAGGGGATTTGGAAATGTTGGCTGCTATGCTTTTAAAAGAAAATCAAAAAAAGTTCTCCTATCCAAAGGATTTGCCAGTACCAACTAATGTTGAGTTGCATCTGGAAGAATTGAAAATGAGATTCAATCCATCTCAAAAATAAGAGGATTTCATTTCTACATATGTTAAGGGTGATGATTTACTAAGAATCAAAGTAGGATTATGTGAAGAAATACTGAATGATGAAGAAACATAGAAATTTGAAGATTGGGTTGAATAATTATGTACATCCACTAATCATGAATCCTTAAAAGAAATGGCAAGGAAATAGAAAGTTAAGAGATATTTAGAAAAAAAGCATAGTAGAACTTATGAAAAGAAAGTTCATTATCATATTAGACAAAAGGTTGCTGAAGAAAGACTAAGAGTAAAGGGTAGATTTGTAACATGGACATAAGTAATTTAATATAATTATATAATTATTAGGCTTTAAAAATGTTAAATGAATAATAAGATTCTAATAAGTCATGGACATATAATGATTATTTTAAAATCAAGAATTTACTAAATGAAAAGTTTGGAGCCATTAAAAGTGAAAGATCAATAAAATTATGATTTTAAACATAATCACTTATTTTTTATAATAAACAATTAATTTATCTATTCATCATAATTCAATATGTTCATTTTCTTAATCAAGTTCATGATTATTCCAATTACTATTTTAATGAATGTCAACCATCTCCTCATCATATTTTATTTGTTCCTTCTCTACTCTTTAATTATTATTATTTTATTGTGGAATCGTGTTTTGAAAATTTAAAGTAGGTTTCAATTTTTCAAATGGATTCTCTTGCTCTATTAAATGCTATAATAATTTACATTCTTACATGATCAGTATCTTATTCCTCTAAATCACCATAATCTTATTAGAATTATTATTTCTTTAATTGTTATTCATCCTTATTTGCTTTTTAATATTAAGTAGAAATCTATCCAGATTATTCAATTGGATCTTGTTGCAAAAATTAAAAACACTGTCTTGCAGATTATTAACAGAATTCATAAAGTAATGCTAATTTTCTTAATAACATTTTAAAATTAAATTTATAAAACAATATATTAATATATATACATCATAGATAATTTACAAACATTTTAAAGATCCTTAATATTTAAAAGAATATATATATATATATATATAAGTGTATCAAAATTATCAATAAAGTTAAACACTTTAATTTTATTATCTAACAAATTTATAAACTTATAATTAGACATCTTCTTTGTTCTTTTATTTTTTAAATAATTTAGGTAATTTTAAACTCTATATCAAACATACTCTTGAATCAATATTTTAATTTGGTGTTTTTGAATTTTAAATTTATTATTAATGCTATAATTATTATTAGAGAATCTTTGCTTTTCTACTTTATTGAATCTCAATAAGTGGACATTCAAAAGTAAGTTCTTGTTTCTTCTCCTTAGAATGTGATGAAATAAATTCATAATAGTTTTAAATATTAGAAGGTTGATGTTAGATTTTACCTAAAATTTCTTATATAATTTTTTGAGATTTTCTTTCAGTGTTTTTTTATGAATGATTCATTTTATGAGATGATTAGCGATTTTATTATGTTAAATTAACTTAAGCATATTTTTCATCTTCATCTTATGTTTTAATCATATAACTAGGTGATTAAGTTAAGAAATCAAATCCACTTGAATGATGATTTGAATTACCTAAAAATATTTCTTTTGAAATCCTCTTGTTTTCATCTAACTTTTCAATCATTTTGTTTAACTCTGACAAAGTCTATCCATTACAACAATATAATTTAAATCTCTAGATTTTTATTATTAAAATAATACATCTGCTGGCAAGAATAGCATTTTTGATTTTTCTGTTAAGCATACAGCTTTTGATTATCTAAATTCTTAATTTGATACTATTTCTAAATATCCAAATAATTATCCATATCCACATCTATTTAATTTTAATTGTATATTCTTTTGACCTGAAATAGAATATTAATAAATTACTATATGATCTCTACAATCTTCGACCATATGGTTAATCAAAGTAATTTTCATTTTTAGCATTCTATGTTATTTCTATTTAGCCTTCCAACACAAAATAAACACCTCTATGTATAATATTGATTATTCTACTTTACAATTTCTCCTTCTTTATAAATCAAAGTATCATAACAATATTCTAAAGGCTGAAGATGATATTGCATTTAACTTAATTCTGCATCATTCCAAGATTTGAATATCTGTATGGATTTGAGAAACTCAAAATTCTTATGTTGGATTCGATTGTAATATTCAGCTAAAATATTATAATTAATTAATATGTACATAAAAATTTATTAAATGCTTCCCTTGATAAAGTGATAAATTATGAATTCTCTTTGCAAACAATTGTAGCTTGTCTTGGGATAAAGTTAGTAAGTGCTATTTCACCAAAACTACCTCCTTATGCTATTTAACCAACTTTCATTAAATTTGGATATTTTTAAGTTAACATACTTTCATCATCTAATTCCATGAATTCAAATTCATCCTAAAATAATTGCAATAATCTTTACTTAAAAGGTTCCTTCATCTATCTCTATTTTATCTTTATTGTTCTCATCTTTTTTTGAGAATGTACCACTTTATAAACCTGATCTGGCAACCAACACCTAAATTGATGAAGGTTTGAAATACCCAAACTGAACCACTCAAAATTATATAGAAGTTCTTTCCTATATCTCCTAAACGAAATAAAGTTCTTCTGGCAGGTACTTCTATATATTATAATTCCTTTATTAAGTAATATTGATACTCTAAATAAATTTAGCATTTCATCTTAACTGGTTGTCTTGTTCATCTCTTAAAAATATTTAATTGATAAGAATGCCATAGCTAACAATTATAAATCGTTTGCATTTCTCAATTTTTTTGGTTTTTCCAAAACTCCAACAATTACCTTATTATTTCATCTAATAATACTTTAAAATGCTCTTAGTCTTATAAATCTACATATTCTTTTGCTAAAATCTCTTTAACTTAATGTTAAAGATGAAGTTATTATTTTATTTTTTCAATGTTTGATAATTAATGAGTCATTATTTTTTATTTTATTATAATCTTCTAAATATTATAATAAAATCAATTTTAGTTGACAATCTTATTTGTAATACACAATATTATTCATTAAATACTACCTTGATAATATTTAAGATATCTACTGGATGTAATATTATAAAATAAACATTATTTATAGAATATTAACTCCTTTTAAATTCATAATTCATTACTTTTTTTCATAGAATTTATGCTATGATTATTAATAAATATATATATAAATTCAAAATGATTTAATAGCATAATCAAACATTCAAATACCCATCAATAAACTATTGTAATCCCAATTCTTCATTTAGAAGATATGTAAAAGATGAAACTCCCACATTATTTATCAATGAATTCAAAGTTGAAGATAACTAGCATTCATCTATTTCAACTGAAGGTTCATATAATTATTATTCACAATCTTTAAAAATTAATAAAAAGTCCAAAATTCAGAAACAATTACCATAAAAATCAGAAACAAAGAACATACCCAAAAATTTTGGAGTATTATTGAAAAAATATTTATGTATTCATTAAAAATATATTATTAGGTAGTAAAAATGTAGATAATTTAGCAATCAAAGCATTCTTAAAGAATGGAGAACATAAAAAGAATTTCTCTAGACAAGATTTTACTCGACTTTTTAATGATCCCCTTGCTGCAGACTTATCCAGAGAATATTTCTCAGGATTTTAAATAATACATGATCTTATGATAAGTGAAAAAATATAGGATGTCAAAAATCATCTCAAATATATAAGTAAATTTTATAATTCCACTTATAATAAATAAGAGCTTGATGAACTTAAGCTATAATGAATTTATTTAAATTTTTTGTTAGTTTATTAAATATCAAAAATTCTATTTTTAATTAAAATTAATTAATATTCTCATTATAATAATCTTCACATCTAGACTAAGACAAACAATATATAATATTCATATTGTTATAAATCGTACTAATATACATAGAATGTATCAAAGTTTAATACAATATACTTATTTTACATAAATTAAATAATAAAATTACATTAATTAATATCATAGATAACAATTATTTGTATTTATATATGTCTATTTAATAATTACAAAAAGATTAATTCTATATTTTAATAAATACAAAATGTCACAATTCAATTTATTTATCCTCTTCAATATTACTATAACCTCTTTTATATGATGTATCGATTGTAACTTCTGGAACATTAGCATCTTATTTGATTAAATCTAAATAATATTTTTATTAAATTTTACTAGTAAATAAACGAATAGTCTACACACCAAAAAGCATAGCAATAATACAAATAATGTAGTAGACAATTTCTCCAAATAAAGTTTTTTCTTATTTTTAGATAGTCTTAGCACAAAATTTATTAAATGAAAATGATGCTTTTTTATGAGAATCTTTTTGATAATTAAAATCGATATCCACATATACAGTAGAATTACCTTATTATTAACATTCAAAATATAATAAAATCTATTTTCTGTCATCTACATTATGCATTTATAGTTTTTTTTAATGTTTTATTTTTAGAATTTCCTCATCCTTAACTTTAGTAATAATACCAATTTCGATATTCTGTCCGTTTGGAAAGAGCCTTTCTTAAATAGTTTGTTTATCTTTTGTTTTTAAGTAAATGAACATTTAGAAAGCATTAGTATTTTCAGATATTGTTTTAGTAGTGTAATTGTAATCAGATTAGGACACTCCTGCTCTAAACAATTCATTTGTATTTTTTTTGGTTCCAATAAAAATTGGGAATTCTTAATTATTTTCTAAATCTTTGTCTTTTTTGTCACATAATTTATAGAAGTTAATAAAATATGGTTTTTCTAATTTCAAAGAATTAATTTTTACATGGAATAATACTTTTATATAATAAATGAATTTACTTGTCTCATTAGAAATGTTGTTACATGTAATTTCAGGTTGGATGACCAATTTCTTACTGTTACTAACATAGGCTAAAGGAGGATCAAGATAATATTTCTTGATTAAATCTTTTGCACTTTTAGTATTATTATCATCAATATTTAATTATATATCCTAAATATAGATGGTTTCTAGATATTGAGTAGTGTATATTTACAATTATTGGGAGGTATGAATTCAAAAACAGCAGAAATATTTTATAGTAATTTTGGTTTACTATTATCCCATTCAATAGAAATATTTTCATTATTTAAATCTTTTAAGTAGACAGAATATTTAGTAGGATCAAAGAATAATTCATTACATTATTTTTTGAAAGGTATATTTAAAGTTTGATTAGTACTATTAATTAATTCCACTTTTAATTAAAATTAGAGTTCAATGTCTTTGTGGCATTTAAAAATGATGTTTATTTTCTATTTTGTCAAATTGTTTATTTAGGATGGATGGAATTCAAAAAAGGATTCATTATTGGAAACCTATTCTGTCAATTGAAGTTTAAGGTTTATTGGTTATTTTGGGTTTAAGTTGTTAAACTATAAAGTAGTTTTAATAAATACTTCTAATTAGAGAAACTCTTTTTCTTCATCAACTAGGATTTCTTCTTTCCAAAACAATTATCCATTTTTGACAACCTGAATAAGTATTAGTTAAATTTTACATGTATATTCTTACAATCTGGTTTACATTCAACATCTAGACTTTCGAAGGTCTAACATTTGGTAAGTGACAATATGAATAAGAATGGAAACAATTATTTTAGCATATAATTATTAATTAAGTAAAATGAATGAATATTAAATTGATATAAAATCATTATTGAATTAAATTACATTAACTTTAACTCTAAAACCATCCATCAAATTTGATTTCTCATTTTATATCATTTAATCTTAATAATTTTTAGGAATATAAATATATACTGTATTAATGAAGCAGAATAAGGTGAAAAAAATAGATTTTGAACTTTTGTAGAAAATTTAAATCAATGAATCAAATGTTAATTTATAATGGGTGTTAAAATTTCCAAATTGTAATGAACTTTACTCCTCAATTTTGTAAATGGCTTTCATAGACCTTCATATTGAAATATCAAAGTATGATATATAGGGTGCTTGTCATATTATTACGAATAATCAAATTTCATTTCCTTATTTTCAAATTGCAGAAGGAATGCTTATATATTAGAAACAAAAATGTCTATTTTTATGCGATTGTATTGTTTAAAAACAAAAATTTCTCTGTCATTAAAGCTAACTATTTTTAATTAAAATTACAAATAATCAAGGTCATCTCATACTTGTATTTGTTCATCCCGTATCATAAAGAGAATGGTTTAAGATACTAAAATTATCAGCCAAATAAAATAACTTTTCTTCAAAATATCGAATTGAATAAATTCTAATGACAAACATTTTTTCTGTTCTTCAAAGAAGAAAGAATAAAAAATTTGTTGCGTAAATAATTTAGAAAGGAGATCTTCATAATTAAGAATAGTATGAGATCATCAACAATTACATTAAAATTCTTAGAAGTGGGAAAATTATGAATTATTACCCAGTTTTAAGCATTTTTGAAGACACCGAGAGCATCTCAATTATTACGTATTAATTCATTGGAACAACTTTTGAAACTTTGTTACTAAGTGCTTAAACAGCTATTCCTTAATCTGACTTAGCATTCATAATTTACTCTGTATTATAATCTTTAAAAAGTCTATAAGATGAAGAACTATTTCATGGTTATGTTTGTTTAGAGAATGTAGTTATGGCTAATGTATTGGGATCTTTGTAAGTCTACTTGATTAACTCAAATTATAAGGTATATAAATGAAACTATTTAATAGCCTTATAATCAAACTAATTTAGATTTTTATCTAAATTTCATTCCTATCTATTTGATAGCTCCTGAAATTTTATCTTAAAAAGATATACCTTCTGTGAAATCAGATATTTATTAATTAGGAATGATATTTCTATTAGTGAGCTTTTATGCTAAAGGATAAACTTTTAACAGATAATATATATCAAAAATATCTTAAAGTAGAAAAGAACTTATCAAATAATAAGAAATCAATTTCTAAAAATGTAGAGATTCAGATTTCCCTAATCTTTTTAGTGCCTGTTAATTAGACTTAATTAAAAAAATGACTGATATTGATCCTGATAAAAGGATTTCTGTAAATGATGCTCTTAAACATGCTTGGTTTATTAATACAAGGGACAAACTAAAATCTTAAAGGATATAATCTATGAATAAGAATCTACCTAGTTTAAAGACAATCATAGAAATGGTTGAATAAAGTGAATAAGATATTAGAAGAAGATCATTTTAGGTCAGTAAAGTATAGAATAACAAAAAGTTATTTGAATGTGCAACATCAATCTAACAATTTGAATATAGCCCTTTCCATTAACTATAAGATGCCAGTTCTTTGGCAAAATCTTAAGAAAGCCAAAATGAAATTATAGATGAAGAACACGAAATAAGCAATTTAATATTCAAACTTAATAATAAATAATATCATATGATGCCTTCCTTATTAGGCCACATTTTCTAAGGTATAAATTAATACAGACTTACTTAACCTAAAAATCATTTATCATAATTTTAAGATTGATTAAATAATCATATATTTTCTTTAGACCAATTAATTCATTAAATTTATAACAATTTATATATTATTAATAACGGGGTGTTTGACAAAGTCTTTCATTATATCAAAGTTATTATGGCTCAACATCAGAAACTTTTTAATTAATATATATATCCTATTGAGATGTAGAGAATGCCCAAGGTATAATAAAATTCTCCTACTTTCTCTCACATCTCAAATGATTACTTAAAATAAAGTGACACATTAGAAACATTTAGTAACTCTGCACACAACCATGAATTAGAATGCAATTCAACTCCAAAAGTATGTATTTTATTATCATATAGGTTAAAAAATATTCAAGTGTTTCGATCAAAAAGAAAATCAATAAAGAATTAGAATTAAATAATAAACATAATAATGGTCATTGGACAACTGAAGAACATAAGACATACGTGGAATTTCTTGAATAACATCATGATACAACTATGTAAAATCAATATAATAGAAAAAATAATAAAATCTTTAAATTAATGTCTGAAATTATTGGAACACGCTCACCTTCTTAATGCAGGTATAATAATAAAATGATGTATAAATAGATCTCATCATTAAAAGTTTAACCCTTACACTCCTGCTGGTTAGAAGAGATTAAAGAAAAACAAAAATAAATGGAGTATCAACTAATAAATTATAATATTAGATACCGAAACTCAAATTTAATTGAATAACACCAACTAATTTATACAGTATTTTAGTCCAGAACTAAGACCTAATCAAGGTTTTAATCATAATTGACCTTAGAACTTCTTCCAAGCATTTAAGATTAAGATGAATAATAAGATTATCTTTGCGATGAATCCTAAAGACTCAAAATTCGAAGATATTCACTTGATAATCTTGAAGATAGTTACCATTTCAATAATCCTCATAACAACTAATTTTTTAATGAGTTTTGTTATGATTGATATTACCAATCGATTTATTTATTGTAATACAATATAAATATTTTTAATAAAGAATTAAAAACCAAATGGATATTGGTGTGAATCTATAAAAAGAAAAGCATTAAGATAGAATTCAAAAATAAGCAACTATTCACTAACAATTTATTAGACAAGCTCTGAGAAATTATAATAAATCTTGCACTCTTGGATTCAATAGAGATTCTAAGCTTTCAACGTTTAATTTCAAGTTGTTAAAACCATTTTATTTGTAATTGAAAGATCCTTTTACAGGACATTGGATGAAATAAATACCGAAAAGTTATAATAAAGAAAAGAAATTACAAAAATAAGAATAGGATCTTCATTAGTTGTTATGATTTAACTTATATCTTCATATAAAATAAATTTTGATTTGTCTAATTTATCTTTATTTATTGTTTCATACAAAATTATGGCTGAGCATAAATTAATTGATGGATATGTTGTAACCAATAAATTACTAGGAACAGTAAATTTATCGTTTTTATATAAAGGGAGCATTTGGATCAGTTTACAGAGGTTATAAGGAAAGTGATCCTAAATTAATTGTTGGTGTTAAAATGTTACCAATGACTGAAGGCACAAATAAAAATTTCATAAGAAATATTAGGAGAGAAATTGAAATTTTGTCAAAAATAAGAAGCTAATACATTGTGCAGTAAATTTCTTCTTAATTTAAAGATTATTTCATGCAGCTAGAACTTAGAAAAATTATTATATTTTCTTAGAATATTGTAATGGAGGAGACCTTAAAGATATGATGAAATCAAAAGGAGGATACCTTTCTGAATAAGATGCTGTTACCTATTTCAAACAAATCATTTATGGATTCAAAGCCATTTATTAAGAAAATGTTATACATAGAGATATTAAACCAGCAAACATTTTATTACATAATGGTATTAAATAATTAGAAAATAGGTATTGCTAAAATAAGTGACTTTGGATTTGCCAGAGTTGTTGAAGATATGGAAGGCTAAGAGAAATTCACTTTGCTTGGAACTCCTCTTTATATGTCTCCTTAAATATTGGAATAAGGAAAATTTAATTCCAAATGTGATATATGGTCTGTTGGTATTATGTTTTATGAAATGCTCTATGGTCATCCTCCTTGGACCGCCACTAGCCAATTAGCATTACTAGATTAAATTAAAAAAAAACCTCTGACTTTCCCAAATCAACCAAAAAGATAATAAATAATTAAAGATCTCATTTCTAAAATGTTAAAAATTGATGAAGAACAAAGAATAAATTGGTATGACTTGTTTGAAAATGAATTAATCAAATGCAATAGTCAAGAACTCAAAAATAAATTAAATCTTATAATAGATAGTGTCTAAGACACTTTAGAATAATCAGTATAACTGAATAGATTTTATGTGGACAACAATCTTATACTTGCTCAAGGAAAAAATCAAGAAACCCAAGTGTTATTTGAAGTTAAAAATGATGATGATAACACAATGAATATAGAATAAAAAGATATATCCTAATAAAATTTAGATGATCTCAAAGGATTAACCTATAATGATATCATTGAAGCGTAAACAAAAAAGTTACAAGAACAAATTACTATTAATAAAATTGATGCTCATCTTTCTCTTATGAGAAATATTGGCATATTTGTTAATCTAACAACTAATAACGTGTTTTAGCTATTTAAAGAATAATAATTAAATATATCAACTCATTTGTTTTACAGAATTATGTTTATCCTCTAAAAATCACAAATGATAATCTTTGATGACTTAATTAATATTATGGCTAGTAAAGTAATTTAAATGTATTATTTAGACTCCGATTGGAAACGGATTTACGGATTTAGATTGGAAACTCTATAAAAAAAATTTATAGTATTTTACAACTTTAAAAGCTATTAAAACAGATAAATATTATCTGAAATCATATTATGAAGAAATAACTAAAAGAACTTATAACTTTTTAATTAATCAAGTACAATAAGAGAAGATAGATGGGTAAGACAAACTTGATGTCAAAGAATTTCTTTCAATCATGACTAATAATTAATAATAAGATTTAAATTTTAATAAAATTTATGAGAAAACTCTTAAATTTTGTATCAAATAGATGTATGAGTTTCTTTGCCAACAACAAAAAATCACAGAAAATAGACTTTTTTTGCAAACGTTAAAATATTTATAACTTTGTTTAAATCCTTTTACATATTTTAGATAAACTAAGGAATTTTCGGATTTCAGCAAATTCTATGAACATTATGATAACATAGACATGGAAATTTTTTTGCAACAGATTCATGATAATTTAAAATTCTTTTGAAAAGTTGTATAAAATCAATATTATTACTTTGTCATGAATTTTAAATTTATTATCTTTATTTCTATTAAAAAAATAGCAACTTTTGTTTTACTTATTATACCATAAATTTTTTATTAAGAGAGGAGATGGCTTTTTAATAAATAAATCAATTGTATTAAGTTTTAATAATTCTATTTGATCTTAATATTTATGATTCATATCTATCGGTAATGGGATAAACAAAAATACAGAAATTTGAATATAATCTATAATATAAGTTAAATTTAGATAGTTCTAAGTGTGAATTTTAATATTGAAAAATCTTTCTCTAAGGTATTAGCTATGAACAAGCTTTTCAATTACATTGAATTTTTATGTTTTAAAAAAACTAATTTTGTAAAAAAATTGATTAAATTCTTAAATATAATGATATATATGACTCTAATTAAACTCAATAAAATTGAATATTCTATTTATAATAATTGAATTTATAAGAATGTTAAAGTTTGGATGATTAAGTCAAAAAAGATAAAAAAATCAATAAGAATATTAATATATATTATAAAATATATGTTCATAATCAAATTAATCATTTTTCTTTATATTCTACTTAATGTTTGAATATTAATGTATCAATATATAAATTATATTTTCATCATCATGTTAATCATTTTTCTTTTAGATTCACTTTATATTCTATTTAATGTTTGAATAACAAAATGATTATTCGTATCGTTCAAATTTGGAATTTAAGATTCAAATACATCCAAATTATCTGTATTTTTATTAAATGAATGTGTATTTAATTCTGCCTGCTAATTAATTCATTTTTTATATCTTCTAATTCTTTTTTCAGTATCAAGGAATTCCATAAATAATTATTTAAAATACATACATTAATAATAAATATACACAGAGAGTTAATTGCCTTAGAAAGTATCGAAAATGTAATTAGGTTTACAAAAGAATATTTCAATTTTGATAGGATAGCAAAAATGCTCGATATATTACAGAACAAAATTAATTCCATATTAATGGCTTTGAGGAGAAATTTTAAAATTAAGGAAGAATTTTAGGATTTTACAAAATTTTAGGATGTCGGGAATAAATTAGATTAACATTCAAATACCTACCTAATTACAATCCCGAAAAGAATTAAAGCAACTTCTATTATAAGAAAATTATGTACCATAATTAAAAATAATCTGTATTTAATAAGCATAATTTCAGTTGAATTCAAAAGATACCCCCAATTAACGAATGTAAAGTAATCTGAACCACATAAAGGATAAGCAATTAGAACAATTTCTTGAATTAGAATTTTAAATTTAAAGAAAAGGAACAATTTGATTTATAATTAGATATTTTTTATCCCACTAATAGGGTTAAATGCAATATAATATTTAATTGGTAACAAAAATTAGTTAATTAAAATCAATTTTGTATGGTGATAGTCAAAATTTTTTTTAATCCTTGACAATTATCCATTTAGTCAGTTAAGTTGATGAAAGAAATTATTAACTTCAAATTCTTGTTAGAGATAAAGTAGAACACTAGATTATAGAAATCAACCAAAAGTTGGATTTACTTGGAGTAGAATATTCTCAAAGCATAGAAAATTATGCAAAGAATTTTGTTTAATTTGATACCATAATAATAACAAAAACTTTAGACATAATAAAAATTGATAAGAATAAGGATATTTGGGTAATATATTTGCATTAAAATAAAAAGAAAATTATTTCATTTCTTATGGAAATTTAGTAAATCAATAATTAGGGTTAGAATGAATTGTAAAATAAACACAGAATCAATAGTATAAATTCACTCTACAACATTTTATTATATTATTAATATTACAAAAACTAAATGATCTAATTTTAAATTGAATTGTATCATTTTGAGTTTATTCTTTCAGAAGTTATTTTTCATACTCTTGCCAAATAGAATTAATGATATATTTATAGACTTTTGTTATTTAATAGAATAATATGGATTCTATATTAAAATATAAAAATATTAATAACGTTAATGTATATGTATCAATATGGATTGCTTTATTCTGAAGTAATCTAATTTTTATTTTCACTTATTGTTTTGAATATTAGCATTTATGACAATTCGGTTATTTTATAATATTATTTGTTATTAATAATCTCTTTTATTACTAATTAATCTTTCAAATTAGATCTTAATTTTACTAAATTTTTTGATTTTATTATATATTCGATCTCTACAGTCTCTTTCTCCAATTATTCTTTATATTTTTCCATAACCTCAATCGCAATCATATTCTAATTATCAGTTAAGGCATATTCATATTGCTATAATATATCTTATGCTTCCTTCTCCTTTCTAGTATGGTCTTCCTAACCTACAATTAATTTAGATTAAAATAATTTTTTGTAGTCACTTTCATTGTTATTCTGTTTATTTTTCTTTTATTAATTTAAACTTTCTTTCATTCTTTCATAATATCGTGTTAAGTGAAATTACTTTATATAATTAACTAAAGCATATAAATTTTGATATGATTCTAAATTTTATTGATAAGCTGTGTTGAACTATTAAATTTCATTGTTCTAAGGAATTTTCATAATTAAATCATCTATTGTAGAACATGCCTTCAGAATTTATTCTTTTAATTCATTTAATTATTAAGAGTTTAATTATTAATTAGATATCCTTTCATTTATTGTATTTATTTTTATTGATTATTATACTTCTTGCATTTTTAATTATTCACAATTCTAAATTAGGTTATCATCCATCTAGATAAAATTTAATGTTAATTTTTTATTAAACACTCTATTAAATACATTTTCTAATCTATATCCTTTAGATAGATTAGTTTAATACATTTTTTTGAGCAAATCTTCAATTCTTTCTTTTAATTACCCTTGCCTTTTTTAAATATCTTCTAATTATTATTTAAATAACATTGCGTTTTCATGTTAAACCCTTGAATAATCTTCCAATATTCTTATTTCTTACTTCAATTAATTATAAAGTATCCATTTTTTCTCATTCATTTATTAATAGAATTCGATACTTTCAAATTGAAATTTAATTGATTTTAGAGATTTTGAGTATTATTTATACTTATTTAATAATTAATTATTTAAATTAACAATTTCTCTTTCTTATTCATTTTTGTTTTCAACTGCTATTTTTTAAATATCAATTTTAATTAATCTACTTATTCAATTTCATTAACTTCTACTTCATTTAATTTATTCTAAAATTCTTCCAATTTTAGTATTTATTATATAATTTCTACAAGAATTTTAATTAATTGAATTAATTTAAATTATCAAATTATTTTTAATATTCAATTATATTTTAATCCATCTTTATTAATTTGTTATTTATTAAATTCTTAATTTATTCATTTTTGCAATATTGATTATTGATTAAATTTTTACCTTAATCTTGTAATTCATTCATTTTCTATTTAAATGAATCTAATAAGTCTTGTGTAATTTTTAATTTTCTTATTCTTTCTATATTTTTTTATTCATTTATTAATCATTACAAATTTATTCATGTAATTAATTATATTATTTCTAAAAATCTCTTAATGTTTGCTAAATTTAATAATAAGTTTGATTATATTATTAATAAACTATTTATGTTCTTTTCGTAATTAATTATTTTAAAGAATTTAACTAACCAGAAATAACTTCTATCTGGTTAATTATTTAATCTATTTTATTTGCATATTTTTAATGTTTTGATAAATATTTAAATTTATCCAAGAAATCATCTAATTTCTCATTTACTTCATCAATTTACTTATAATGTTCATTTGTAAATTGTGTATCAATTTATTAAATAGATTTATTTGCCTCTTCAATTTAAAATTTAAGTCTACTTTAAGCCTATTAAATTTCTTCCAGCTTGATACGAAATGATTAATAAAAATGAATTTGTTATAAAGAGTCCATTTACAAAATTATCTTCTCTTATGATTCTAACTCTTATATATCATTCACATTTTATTAATGCTATTATATCACATCCTGAATCTTCTCTTGCCCTTAAATTTATTATTAGAATTCTTAATAAAAGGTAAGGTGTGCTGTAATATTTTTAATCTAAGATGAATATTAAGTTAATTATTATTTTACAATCGTTAATACAGATTGATATTATTCTTTATTAGATTAATACTCTTGTTCTATTATCAATCTTTATTCTTGCTCCATTTTCAATCTTTATTCTTATTCTATTTGTTATTACTCCATCTGTTATTTAACTTTAACTTATTATATTAAAAAATCTATTTTATTTTTTATGTTTTCTATTACCAAACTACTATCTTATTAAATTTATCTATTTTCTTGAATTAACTCTGTATCATATCCTCTAATCATCTCATTCGTCTATGCTTATTAAATATTTTATTATCTTTATTCATTTGTTTTCATTTTTCCTTAATATTTCTGCAACTCATTATTAATAAAAGTTGACACTTCCTATTTTTTTTACTCGACTGTATCAATTTCATTAATGTACTTTAACTATTCAGTTAGCTGTTAAATGACACTATTAATTGTATTTTAGAGAATCTACAAATAAATGATCAATGATGATTTTTTTTCTTTTAATTCTATTTTTTCTATTAATTTTCTTTCTTCTTATTCCTTAATGGTTAGGAAGTACTAATCTATTTTTTATAATAAAATTTCCAATTTAATTCTGTTTTGACTTTCTTTTTATAACATAAAAATGATCAAATCTTTTTCTTGTTATCCTAAATCATAAGCTTTGTTTATTTTCAAATTTATCTATTCTTAAGTTAAATCATTCATTTATTATATGTAAATCTTTTAACACTTAACTAAAATTAAATAAATTAAAAACCTGATTAAAAGCTTTCTGATGTCAGTAGTTCATAAAGTATAATCCCAAGACTCCAATTATCGGCACTCTTATCATATTTTGCTTCATCTTCCATAACTTCCGGTGCCATGTAATCAAAAGTGCCACATAGTTATGTTTTTTCAACTGAGGAGTCTTTTGTTACTAAACCAAAATCTATTAGTTTGACTTTATAATGATTATTTTTATTTTAAAAATAGACGAAGTTTTCTGGTTTCAGATCTCTATGAAAATATCCTAAATTATGTAATTCTAACACTCCTTTCACCATCTTAAAATATTATTTCTTTTACTTATTCAAATATCTTTAATTTCTGTATTAAATCAAGAGAGGTATTATTTTTAATTAATTCAAGGACATTGCCTTTAGCTAATTCTAAAACAATATAAAAATTTCTTTCTTCCCTCGATTTTGAAAAATCTTGAATTCCATGTATTTTAATTATGTGTTAACATTTAGGTTTTATTTCATTTTATTAATTTCTAATCAATTTAAGCGCTTCTATCTCATCATCTTTTATATTATTGTATTTTTTTATAATATATAATTCCTGTGTATTCCCATATATATTTCCAATAAAATTAGTTGATTGAATACCTTAACAATCAAAATATTTTAGATTTTCATACATTTTCCCTTCTATAAAAATAGGTTTATTTCCTGTTTGAATAGTTAGATTCATTGATCAAATATAGTAATTATAAAATAATTAAAATGAAGATATCTGTTATTAATTTTTTTTCTGCAATTTTATACTAATAGAATTCTATTATAATATTTTCTATTCATTTAAAAATTATTTAGTAGTCTAATCTTTTAGATATTATTATTGGTGGAAGGTTTTTTGTTAATTTGATGAGTGTATAAGAATAGTTATTCTTGGTTTGTAATTAGGAATAGTACAAAAAATGAAAATAAATTAATATAAATTATAATGTCTTAATAACAGCAGAATTTATCAAGTTTTTTAGAACACAATTTGGATCCCATAACAAGTAGATATATAATGGGGAAGTACTTAATGATGGATGGAGGTGAGTAGTCTCTAGATTTAAGACATATGTGTGATAATGTAAAATTAGAAATGTAATTAATTGAAAAAGAAGCTGCTTATGACTATTTAAAAGTACATATATAGAAAATAATATAAGGTTGAAAAAGAGATGTATGAGTTGGATGGTGAAATAGAAAAGAGTGATGCGATTTTAGGAGAGTTAGAGAATGTTCTCCTTAATTTTAAGGATTATTTGAATGATATTAAATCTGAAATGACATAATTGCAAGAGAGAAGTGTTAAGATGAATACATCATTAACAAACAGAAAAGCATTATCATAGATATTATCTAGTTTTGTTGATTAAGCTGTATTAGATCCTTCTTTGATTGACAATATATGCAGTAAAGAGATAAATGATTAATATGTGGAATATATTAGAATATTATGTTCAAAATTAGAATACTTGAAAAACACTGAATTAACTGATGCAAATGCTGTAAAGAATCTAGGGCCAGAGCTAATTAAGTTAAAAAATACAGCTTGTAAAAGAGTAAGAGAATTTATGATGGACAAATTAAATCAATTAAAGAAACCAAAAATAAACATTCAATAATATTAAATTTAAGAATTAGTTAAGTATAAGATATTCACAGAATTTATGAAAGATCATTATTTAGATATTTATGTAGAGTTATGTAATCTTTATACAGATGCAATGAGCAAATTGTATTTGAGTAATATGAAAATCTATGTTGCAGAAATACATAAATTAACAATTGATGTGTATTTACGGAATGATCTTATAGTACCTGACAGTCAATAGAATTATAGACCTTAATTGAATTTAAGAAATGTGGTAGGATTAACTATTGAAAATAGATCAATATTTCAATTGATGAATCGTGATTAAATACTATAATTTATGGATGAAGAGCCTTTGTTACATACTTAATTGAATTAGAAAAATTAGAAAATTCTGATTGAATAATACTTTAAAACAATTAATAAAGTTTTGATTGATACTGTATTGCATGAAGATAGGTTTAGTTAAGACTTCTTTAGTTTGAAACCTGATTAAAATAGACTTATTTTTAGTGGTGTTTTTAAGAATACTATTCAATTTGTTTTGGATCATTTGAAATAAACCGTAAGTATTTTTGATATATATGCATTTTTACTAATCATATTATTGAATGAGAAATTTTAGAAGCATATGCACTCTAAGAATTCACATGTATTAGATTTTTATTTTGAATAAGTTAATATGATCTTATGGCCAAAGTTTGAATAAGTATTTGATACTCACATCTAAAGCATTTAGAGTACAAATGTGAGATTGTATAGATCATTAGAAAAATATTATGGATTTCGAAGTTTTGTAATGAGATACATAGATTTAACATTGTCATTATATAAATTATATGCATATTTTGAGGATAATAAAATGATTGTGAGTAGAATTAATCAATTAAGATTAAGATATTTTGATTTAATCAAGAGAACTGGAGCAGAATTTGAAATTGAAGTTGATAGAATAACATATACATTATCAGTATATGAAATGATTGTTTCAGCATATAATACAACTTAGATGACTACATACAAAAAAGAATTTTCAGAAGAGACTTTATTTTTGGAGAAGGAGACAAACAAGTTTAGTGAGAAGTTGATTGAAATTTATTTGAAAGAATTGTTTGGGAATCTTGTAGATTTCATATAGAAATATGCAAAGGAAGAAAGTGAATTAGAACTTAACTTATATGATAATAAATAGTAATCAGAAATCAGGGTTGTGGAGAAAGCATAGAATATTAATTAAGTAGATAATAAGAAATTAATAGAAAATATTAGTTAAGTATATTTATAAACTTATATCAATAGGATGTGAATTTATCTTGGAATAAGAGAGTTGATGTGTTTAGATTGGAATGCGAAAAACATTTCTAGGGTACTAACTTGATGAAGAGTTTATTAAAAAAATTCTTATAAACCTTTATGGCATATTATAATGCATTTTATAAGTATGCCAAAGTAAATCATCCAATGTATGTGGCAAATCTGACTTAAGTGACAACAATTATGAAAGAAATTAAAGCAATACAAACAAAATATAATATGTGAATTTATTGATAAATATCCAGATTATATAAGTATTTATAAAATCGTTGTTAAGTTTAAAATTATAATTAAATAGTCTATATATTATAATGCAATCTCAATATTTGAATAACAACAAAAAATGAACATTGTCTCCTACATGCTATCCAACTTAAAATGAGGATTAAGATATTAAAAAGGAATAGGTTTGATTTTTTAATAATGATAAATAATAGTATAAATAACATATTAAGTTCCTTAATATCCTGAAATCCACCTATTTAAGCTATTTCAGAAATAAATAGAGATTTTAATATTATAAATTAATTTGACTTTATTTAATTCTTAGAATAGATGATTTAAAGGATCCAAAAATTGATTAGATTATGAAATGAAATAAGACTTTGTGGGGATATTAATTGAAACCTAGATTTATCTTGAAGATCAATTTGGATAGACTCATGAATACTTTAGAATGTTAAATGCCGAGTATTGCTAATTATTTGAGAATAGAATATGGGTGAAATGAGAATAAATAACAAGAAAAATTTCAAAATAATAGTCAAAAACTTGAAGTAAAGGAAGAATATATATATGAAGCTAATTACACTTACAATGATATTTCATTTTAATTGATTAATTATATATATATTTTTAGAATTATTATCAAATATGTCTTTGTTAACAATATTATTATTATATGAACAAATTTTGCGATTATAGGTCTTGTCAATTCAATATTAAACAACCTACAATAGAACAAAGATCAAAGCTGATAAAAGTCATGTGTCCTCTTTGTATGGCATCTAATTATTGTAGTATTCGATGCAGAGATCTTGACTGGTATTTTATAATATTTATGTTTAGGCCAATCTATCATAAAGGAATTTGTAAGAAAGCTTAACCTGATAGAGCTAAATCATGCAATGATACAATAGATTCATCTTCAACTGTGAGTGTTAGAAGAAAACCTGAAGAATTTGAAATTATAACAATTGGTTCTAAATAGGAATTAGGTAGAGGTTCATATGGGTCAGTCAAACTTGTAAAGGATAAATAAAATGGATAATTATATGCCATGAAAATTGTAATATTTTAATGTAACTTATTTTTAGATGAATAAAAGGCAAGTACTTGAGTATTGTTCAGTAGAAAATCTTAAAAGGGAAATCAAAATACAACGCAAACTATTTCATTCGAATATTTGCAAACTCTATCATTATTTTGAAGATAAAGAAAATGTATATTTGGTACTCGAATATGCTGGTATTAATGAAATTTGGATTAGAAAATGGATCTCTGTTTCACTACATAAAAAAGAGAACCAAATTACCAGAAGATGAAGCATTCGTGTATTTCTTTTAAACTTGTCTTGGTATTGACTATTTACATAAAAATAAAGTAATTCATAGAGATCTCAAAGTAATTTTAAATTATAAATGAATAGCCAGAGAATCTACTATTAGATAATGAAGGAAATGTGAAAATATGTGATTTTGGTTGGAGTGCTGAGAGTTTGACAGAGAAAAGAATGACATTCTGTGGAACTTATGAATATATGGTAGATATCATATCAGATTCAATAGGCCCCTGAAATGTTGAATAAATAACCACATGACTTTAGTCTAGATGTTTGGAGTTTAGGTATCTTATTATACGAACTCTTGCATGGGAATGCCCCATTTAGAGGCAGAAATAATGAGGAATTATGCAACAAGATAAAATCAGGTCAATCTATTAATTTTGCACCCACTTTATCACATGAAGTGATAACTCTAATCAAAGGAATCCTAAAGTATATTCCATCTGAAAGATTCTCGATGGATCAAATCTTTAATCATCCATGGATGGTTAAACATGCTGCCAATTTCAATATTGACATCTGGACCTATGTATACAAGCCTCTATTCCCTACCAGATAGATTCCTTTGATCAACTTTAAGGCAACAACCAAACCAATAGAGATTTAAAAGAAAGAGCCCACTATTAGGCCCTTGTCTTAGGATTACACTAAATTTAAGACTCAAGAATAATAATCGAATTATAAGAATTATTCTTAGAATGATTAGATTAAATACGAGGATTTTAATAAACCTAGAATTAGCAGAATAACTAATAGGAATGAGATCTTGTTTCATTAACATCAATTATAACAATAGCAATAGGAATAGAAATTGAGTTTTATGGATAGAGTCTTTTTGGCATTTGGATGTTTACATAGGGAGAAAAAATGATAAGTTACTTGAATAATGATTATATATAATTGAAATTATAGTATTATGATTATAATAATTGATTTTGAATATTACCATGAAAACTATAAAAGGTATTGGAGTTGACATTGTTAATAACTAAAGAATGTTAAATATCATCTAAGCCTAATATGCTGAAAGATTTTTGTTTAAAGTACTTCACCCATCAGAGATTGAACAATTCAAAGGGAAATCTACAATTTAATTGCAAACATAATTTATGGCTTCTAGATGGGCTGTCAAAGAAGCACTTGTAAAGGCTTCAAGTTTTAAGGAATTAGTATTTCCTGAAGTTGAAATTTGTAGATAGGATCAGACACCTAAGATTTTGTTACATAATAGAAATTTAAAATATTTTAAAAAGAATTTTGGAAATGAATTTGAAATCCAAGTTAGTATTTCACATGAGGATAACTACTCAATTGGATTTGTTATTTTGTTGATTTGATTATTTATATTGTGTTTAAGATTTAATTATTTTATAATAAGAATGTCAATAAAATAAAATGTTATAAAAAGACTGAATGTTCAAAGCAAGTAAGTTGAAAATTATGTTTAAGATGAAGGTTTGCAATTGATAGGTATTGTTTAATTATAATAAGGTGATCAATCATATGGTGAACTTAAATTTCAAATTTGGAGTTATAATAAAACATAGATTACTTTACTAAAGGAGTAATAGTATGTTGATCCAGAACAACTTTAGAAATTAGAAGATAGTGAGGATAAAAACAAAGACTGGAATAGGTGTAGAATATTTAAAATAATACGACCAGAAGAACCAAAAAAGATAATTTGGGATTTGATAGGTATGGGATTCATTTTCATCTAAATGATATTGATACCTTTGATTTTAACATTTAGTCTTGATTTTGATGAAGGATTTAACATATTTAGTAATATTATGGATTATTATTTTCTTGTTGATATTGTATTGCAATTTTAGACAGGTTACTACAATAAGTAAATTATATTGAAATATGATAGAGGTAATTATATCTATCAAAGAAGGAAGATTGCATTAAATTATTTAAAGTTATGGTTTTGGTTAGATTTGATATCTTCATTTCCCTATGATGGAATTATCTCTTTGACGTTAGAAGAATCCAATCAAAAGGATGTATAAAGAAATACATAGATTATTAAAATAATGAGAATTCTTAGATTTGTTAAAGTGATTCGATTGATGAGAGCTTTGAAATTAAAAAAAATCATTAATCAAATTGAAGATTCCTTATCTTTGGATAAATCTATAACTTCGTTTATTCAGTTTTTTAAGATTTGTTTTATTATTCTTTGTTTATCACATTGGCTAGCATGTATATGGAATGCCATTAGATTGCTTTAACCAAATGAAGAAGATTGGTATTCATAATATGTTACTAATTATAAATAAGAATTAGATAATGATCCAAATAATTGGTTCAATTAATATGTAGCAGGAATTTATTTTAGGTATATCTCATATTATATCAGAAATAAAGCATAACCACAATGATCACAATTGGATATGGAGATATTTCACCAAAAAATACAATAGAAAGATCTTTTAGTGTATTTGTGATGATATTGGCTTCTGGAGTTTTCGGATATGTGATGAATTCTATTGTCTTACTATTTTAGAATACAAACGAATCTCTAGAAGTATTGTTAATCAAAAATGATTCTGCCAAAAAGTTTTAAATAATAAATCTATTATATTAGATACTTAAAACACAAATGCATAAATAAATCACTTCAAGCCAGAATTAAGAATTATTTAGAATGGTTGATAGAGGATGAATAATTATAAAAAGGATATGCAAATAACACTTTAGAGAAATTATCATTACCATTAAGAAATTAAGTAACTTAATTAGTAAATGGGAATATGATGAGTTAGATTAAATTCTTAAGAAAAAACTTCTCTCCTCTTCTCTTAAAGAAACTAGCTTTTATTTTTCAAGAAGAAAGTATTAATTATAATAAATTAGTATATAATCCTGAAGATTGGATTATTAAACATGATGATCCTATTGATGATTCTACATCAATTTATTTTATTTTAAATGGAAGAGTATCAATATGTTTACCAAAAACTAAAGGAATAATTGATATAAAAGAATTAACCAAAAAATAATATTTTGGTGAGATTTCATTTTTTGCTAATGTTCCTAGATGTGCATCTATTAAAGCAAGAAATTTTATCAACATATTTCGACTTTCAAGGAAAGCATTTTTAGAATAATGTGAAAATGAAGATTTAGAATAATTCTTTTAATTAAAATTTCATATTGAATTTGAATAGAAATTAAAAGATTTAAACATTAAATGTTATGTATGTTCTGCTGATAATCACACTGCCAAATATTGTCCTAATACACATTATGTTATTAATAAATATGATAGAATAAATATTATTGAAAAATATAATCATGAAATACAAATGATGATAAATTCGAAAAGGAGATTAAGAAAAAAATCCAGAACTTTTTAAAATTTATATAAAAACTAAAAAGCTTTTGAATTAATAACTTAAGATCTTTATACTCTTGAAAAATATTTGGATTCTTTCAAAAAGAATAAACTAACAACCTTAAGAATTAAAGATTCTTTTAAAACTGATTCAATTAAAGAGTATACTAATTTTATTCCATATTCAAATCTAGGATCAATTGCCAGATTATAAAATTATAATGCTGAAATGTATGCAGAAACTGTTAGACAATTAAAAGAATAAGAAAAAAAGAATAAATTAAAAAGTAAATTTGCATAATTATTTAATAATAAATAAATAAAAAGATCATCACAATAATCATTAAAAAATACAACTAATAAATTCTCTAAACTTATCTTGGATATGACTAAACTTAAATAATAGTAAAAACTAGAGGAATAAAATTAAACAATTAATAAAATAGAAGAAAATCTTCATTAATCAAAATTATCAAGATTATCATCTCCAAACAATCATCATGTTAGATATCAAACTAATAATAAATTAAAAAGAATGCCTAGAAAAACCTTCTTTGAAGAATTAAATGAAATAGATAAATTTTAATAAACCATAGATGTAATTCCTGAAGATGCTTTGGAAAGTCCAGCTTAACTCTTGAATCAAACTAAATCCAATAAATTAAATATCAAACCATTTAAAATTTTAAAATCTACAGAATCCACTATTGTAGACTCTGTACAATATCCTGATCTTTATATAGAGAAACATGTAAAGAGAAGTCAATCAAATGAATAAATTAATTCAATTAAGAATGAATTGGAAATTCATAATAAAGCATTTCTCGAAAACATGATTTATCTTGTTGTAAACTATAAACTTCAAAATTGTAAATGATCAAATTAACACATATTTATAAGTCAAACCTTTTTTGATTTCTTAACCTTTATCAAAATAATATTATGATTATTTAGTTCAATTTCAATATACACTTACTTCTCTCTTCATATTAAGATTTCAATTAGTTGAATACTTATTATTTTGTAATAGTATAATTAATTTTAATTTATAAAGCAATATTTAATAAAATTTCATTATTTAACTCATGGAAAGATTCTATATCTAAAAAACTATAACCAGTTTTGAAAGATAAGATGACTGAATTTAATATTGACATGATTCTTTTTTGTTTTTCAATATAATTCACACATGTAATTGATATATTAGATTCACTTTAAGGAGGATCCTAGTTTCAAACTGACTTCACTTTTGATTATCTAAAATTTAAATAATTTTTAATAATATATTTAGAAATGAATGTTCATAAAAAAATTCTAGAAAAGAGTGGAAGATTGGACACATAATACGCTTAATAATAATAATAATAATCACATGTAAAGGAAGAGGAATATATTAAAAATGATTAAAATGGTGATTACTTATAATTTAATGCGTCTTATAATAATATTAGATGTACATCGAATGTATTCCCACATTCAAAATAAACATATATAGATGCCAAAATTCCATTTGCTATTATGATATAGCCTTATGGATAATCGGTATAAGATGGATTTGCCTCAGTCAATAATGGAGGCTATCCTATTATTAGATGTGCAAAATGTAGGGCTTATTTGAATCCTTTTATGAAATTTTTAGATGATTATGATTATTTAAAATGTAATCTATGTGGTTTGATTACTAAAATTCAATTCAATTCTATAACAAAAGAGAATGCAAATTAAAGAACTGAGTTAATCATGGCATCTTATGATATCAAAGCTGGATAAGAATATTAAATAAGGCCACCAATGGCTCCTGCATATTTTTTTATGATTGATGTTTCAACTAAGAGCGAAGCACTTTTAGGAATTATAGGATAAGTGATGAATGAATTAATAATGAGTGATTCATTTAATGAAAGAACTTTATTTGGATTTCTGACATTTGATTCCTCTATTCATTTGTACAATTTTAATTCAAAACTTAAATAAGTATAGATGTATGTCTTAACAGATGATAATGAATTGCCTATGCCTGGGGAATATTTATTTAATTTATAAGATTCTAAAGACATTATTGTTGCATTCTTGAATTCATTAGGTAAACTATTTCCAAAACCTCTTTTGAGGAGTACTTAATTCATATCAGCATTAAAGATATCATAAAAGTTAATATAAGATAATGGAGCAAAATTAATCATCTTAACATCTTCACCAATTAAAGAATTGAGTATTGTAGACAATGGAAAGTAGCAGTAATTGTATTTAAATAAAAGTAAATCAGAATTGACATAATTAACTGAAAGTATGTATTTTCAATTTATATGTCCATCAATATTTGTTATTCCAAATACCTTTATGAATATATATACTATTAATTAATTAGCCACTTATCTTAATGGAGATGTATTTTATTATGATGATCCTACAGTGTACAGTAAGAAATTATTATTAATGTATTAGCAACAAGATTTAAGAATGATTTACAAGAAGTATTGAGTAAAGATTATGCCTGGGAATCAGTTTTTAGAATTAGATCTTCAGTTGGATGGAAGGTTAAACATGTTTATGGAAATTATGTTGTGAAATCTTCAGATCTATTAAATATAACTAATTGTGATGAGTAAATATATATAATCATTATTGATAGCTAAAAAGTTTTAGTTTATGAATTAGAATTAACTGAATCTAATCTACCTTATGATCATCTTTACATATAAACTGCTTTATTGTATACATCATCGAAAAGTGAGAGAAGAATTAGAGTTCATAATTTGTGTATTCCATTGAGTAATTCTGTTAAAACTATATACTCACATATTGATTAAAGCACTTTGGCTATGACCATCTTTAAAATGGCTGTGTGTTAAATTAATTCAGTTAAGAATATGATTCCCGTTAAAGAATTCATAATCTCAACTATTAGATCCATCTTTTATAATTGTAAGTTATACAATATAAATTTGGATTAAATGCATGCTTACTCATTAGGAATCATGAAATCTAGTATTTTGAATTACTCTTATGATTAATAAAGTATCTTGACAGATTATGTCAATTACTTTAGAATTGTATTTCAATATATTCACTTTGATGAATTGGTTACTTATTTAGTACCTTAATTATATAATGTAACTAATTTATAAGAAGATGAATGTATTTATGATGATTCTGGTTAATTTGTGTACCCACAATAATTATCTTTAGTTTTGGATGAATTATCAAGTGGAGGTCTTTATCTGATGGATTGTGGATACTGTTTAATTTTATATATATGCAAGTAAGTGAATGTGTAATTAAAGAATACATGATCCAACTTAATTAGGGGCTCTATTTGATCAAGAATACCATACTAAACACTTATTTGAGGATAACCTATAATCAAATAATGCAATCTGTACTCTTATCTCACAATTAAGATAGTATTATTATATCTATTATTATAAGCAATAAATTTACAAAGTATGCTCCATTGTATATTGTTAAATAAGGTAACAAGAGTTTATGGGAAGATGTATTTCTACAAAATCTAATTTATGATGATTTCAATCCTTATTATAGGATGGATTACAATAGATTTGTATAATATATTGGTTGATAATATAATTGTATATATATATAACATTTATACAGTATAGAATATAATTATAAAATTTAAATAATATATAATATGAATTCATCCTAATATGGTGCTTTTGGTATGAGTGGTAATAATTTCAATTAAGGTAAACCACCTGTCAATAATTATAATTTCGAAAATGTTAGAGTAATTAATCACTTTTATCAAATTAGGCACAATAACCTGCACCAGGTGGACCATAACCTTCTAGAGGTAAACCTATTGGAACAGCAGCCAGATAACCTCAAGCAGAAGCTAGACCTATGACATCTAATAGAGGGGCTAATTTTGGGTAGAAGAAGGATCCTTTCAATTCCACTCAGAATCAATTAAATTTGAATAAACCAAAACTTGAAACTAATCCTGAAGAATAATTTAAATCAATAGAAAAAGAAATCAATACTTTAATAGAATAGAGTGCTATGGCTAAATTAAGGGGAAATTTATCTGATTGTTTAGAAAAAGCTAAAGAAGCATTCAATAAGGAGAAAAAGTTAAGATAATCTAAGGAAGCATAAAATTTAGCTGAATCTATTAATACTGATCTCAGCTATTGTGCAGCCTTAACCTAAGCATGTGCTTTACATGCTAATGGATTACATCAAGATGCTCTAGCAAAATATCAAGAAATTATAAAATGTAAATAATATCCTCAAGCAGGCAGATTAAGAGTAAATATGGGCAATATTTATTTTGAATAAAAGAAATATCCTACTGCCATAAAAATGTATAAGATGGCATTAGACTTGATTCCTGCTACTTCTAAAGAAATGAGATTCAAAATATAAAAAAATATAGGTCATGCTTAAGTTAGACTTGGTAAAGAGAAAATTAAAGAGGCTATTACAACTTATGAATAAATACTTAAGAATTCTCCTGATTTCCCAACAGGATTTAATCTGATGATCTGTTTATATTTAAGTGGAAATAAGAATAAGATTTAAGATTATTTTGTTACTTTAATAACAATTGAAATACCAGGAGAAAGTGAAGAAGAAAATAATGAAAATAAGGGTGCAACAATTACAGATAAATTGAGAGAAGATACTAAAGAAAGAAGAAGAGAAGCTATATATTATATAGTCACATCAGCTAAATTGATTGCACCTTTAATTGATGTTGATATCATTATAGGATATGAATGGATTTTAGAATAGTTAAAGAATTCAACATTTCCAGAAGCTGAAACTGAAATTGAAATTTGTAAGGCTATGGCATTTTTAAAAAAGAAGAATATTGAAAAATCTATTGAAACATTAAAAGGATTTGAAAAGAAGGATAAATTAATAATGGCAAGAATAGCTACAAATATCTCATTTTTATATTTCTTGGAGAATGATTATAAATAAGCTGAGAAATATGCTGAAATTGCTATTACTTATGATAGGTATAATGCTAAGGCTTTAGTCAATAGAGGTAATTGTCTTTATGTTAAAAATGAATTCTTAAGAGCCAAAGAATAGTATTTAGAAGCAATTGGTGTAGAAGCGGATTGTATTGAAGCATTATATAATTTGGCATATGTCAATAGAAAATTGAATATGTTTGTTGAATCATTATAAGCATTAGATAAATTATAAACTATTGTTTGCATACCTGAAGTTTTGTATCAAATGGCTACATTATATGAAATGACAGGTAATTCTAAATAAGCAATGAAATGGTATTTGGAAGTAATGAATAAAGTACCTAATGATCCAAATATCTTGGCTAGACTAGGATCCTTATTTGCAAGAGTATAAATATTCATATATTATTTATTAGGAAGATGATGAACCTTAGGCTTTACATTATTTCTAAGAATCATATAGAATCTTACCTACTAACATAGAAACAATCTCATGGTTGGGAGTGTATTATGTGAAATAGGAAATGTATGAAAAAGCTAGTTTATACTTTGAGAGAGCTGCATAGGTTTAATCAAGAGATGTCAAATGGAAATTGATGGTTGCAAGTTGTTATAGAAGAATGGGACATTTCTAAAAGGCATTGGGAAATTACTAGAAGATATATTCAGATTATCCTGATAATATTGAATGTATTAATTTGTATTAAACTATTCAGGTCTAAGATTTCTAGTTTAGTTATGTAGAGAAATGGGATAACCATATGAAGAATATGCAGGATAATTAAGAAAGTTAGAGAGGGAAATGGAAATGATGGATGGATATTAAGGTCAAGATATGAACTTAATTAATAATGAAGATGAATAAGTAAGATTACCATAAGGAGATGATAATCCTGTTAGTTTTACAAATAATACTAGGTATTTATTTATTCATATTATAATTTATAGACGTGGAAATAAATAGCCTCCTCCTAAAAATAATGTTAGATAAAATATTGATGATGAGTAATTCTAAGATGGGGTAGAAGATAACTTTTTACCTTGAATTGATATAAAATATAAATATATAAATTATGAACAATTCATAATAATATGAGGAATAATAAAATTCAGAGAGAGTTGATACTAAATTTAATAAATAGAATCTGTTCAGACGATAAATCTCTCAATATTAATTTAATAATACTTGGAAAATTAATGGATTCAATATCATTATAATAGTTCTAAAATTTATATAAGCAATTACAAAATAAACATTAACTACTTCCTTTAAGTTGCTTAATCGTCAATTTTTCAAATTAGTTAAGGATAATACTGCTGATTATAATTATTATTTACATAGAGGCTATTTTGCATAAGCGAAAGCCTAATCCTTTATGATAAAATTTGATTAAAAAGTAAACTTCTTACAATGTAATAACTTTTATTATAATAGATTATAGAAGGAATTATATAAAGAGAATTATGTAGTTTTTTTTATTAGAACCAGATGACACAATAATTATTGTTTGGAATATTTATTTATTGTGTATAGTTACAATTAATGTATTTTATGTTTCATTACGATTATCATTTGTGGAAATTGTTGAAATGGATTGGGTTTTAAAAGATTTTATTTTTGAATAACTACCAAGTTATTCATTCTTATTAGAAATTATTATTAAGTTTAATACTTGTATTTATAGTAAAGGAGTACTTATTAAAAATAGGAAAAGACTAATAAAGCGATATCTCAAAAGAGAATTTCTAATAGATATGGTTTTAATTATACCTTTCTTTATTGGAAGACAATTTGATTTTATATACCTAGATCTTGTAATTATCTTGAAAGTATTCCAAATATCTAAATTAACCAATTCCTTATTCAATCGTTTAGAATTGACATAACAACAAACCACAGTTTTTGAATTAGTGAAATTAATGTAATAAAACATTTATAATAGAGTTTTTTTATATTATTATGTGCTCATTTCTCAGCTTGCATTTGGCATAAATTAGGAGTATGGGGAGATTGGGGAAATAAAAATACAGTAACCTGGTTGATAAAAGAATAACTATATAATTCAATGTGGATTGATAGATATGTTGTTTCATTTTATTGGAGTATTGTTACTATGACAACTATTGGTTATGGTGATATCACTCCTGTAAATTTAACTGAAAGGTTATTTTGTATTATAATGACATTGATATCTACAGCAACCTTTGCATATTCAGTTAATAGTATTGGATAAATATTTTAAGATATGTCTAAATAATCTGTTTAATTTAAAACAAATATGAATAGTTTAAATAAATTCTTAAAAAATTAAAAAGTATCAGCAACATTGTAAATCAAATTCAGAAGATATTTTGAATATTTTTGGAGCAAACCTTCTTAAGAAGTAATTTAATTTTAAGATTAAATTCCATAATAATTAAAGGATCAAATGGTTGTTGATATTAATATTAAATTATTAAAATAAATGGATTTATTTAAGTAATTTAATAATTCATTACTAAATGTACTTTGTTTGCAATTCAAAGAATTATAATTATAACCAGATGAATATCTATTTAAATCAAATTAAAGAGCTGATAAATTATACATTTTAGTAAATGGATAAATTGATTTGCATGTTATTATTAATAAGAAAAAAAGAATCCTTGAAAAATTAAGAACTCCATGTTTAGTTGGTCAATTGAATTTTATTCTCAATACAGAATACAATTATGAAGCTATTGCTAGTAAAAATACAAAATTATTAGCAATTGATAGATAAATTTTAATTGATAATATTAAATAGAGTGAAATTGATTATGTAATTATAAATTATTAAAATAAATAGGAAATTTATAAAAACTTTGAAGAAGATATTAGATTATAGAAATAATTTGGAAGAATCTCAATAAAATGTTAAATTTGTCGTAAATAAAATCATTTCGTACTTGATTGTCCTCTCCTTATAGGAGGTATAAACAGAACAAAAGTATTATATCAATTGAGACATAATCTACCTTAAGATAGAATTTAGAAAGTTAGGAATAATGAGGATAGAAGAATATCAACAAAGAAACATCATTTTCTAGTTATGGAAAGTGTAATATAATACATAATGAAGAATGATGAGATTTGTAATCTAGAGGGAATTAAAGAATGTAAATATATTTATTTAATTTAGAATTACAAGCAGCCATTAAATAATAATAATAATATGATGAGAAGATCTCTTATAATATATCAAACTAATATACTAAACAAATATCTCAATTACCTAATGTTCCAACATCAATAAATTGTATATCTCATTAATCTCTTCGTAATACTCAATAAATTTAAAACTAGAAATCTTTAAATTAAATTCAAGAAGTGCCTTTAGAGAAAGATAATTAATTTGGAAATTTAAGCAAATCTTAAGATATACGATTATTAACAACTTTGAATAATTTAAAAATATAACCAATTTTGGAAGAACCATAAACTAAAGAAGAAAGATCTGATGAAAATAAGTTTTCTATTAATCTTAGTGAATAATTACCATAAGTTGAAAAATAATAAACTTCTATTGCACCATCAAATAACACAGAAACAAAAGAACCATAATAAAGAATGATGAAGAAAAGACATTCAATTAGATAGAAATTTGAGAGAAAATAATCAGAATAATATGATAATTTACAAAATAGATAAAAATAAATTAAAAGATTGTTTACTGAAAGATAAGATAGTTCAGAAAGATTACCTCAATTAACTGGATTTAATAATTAATTAATTGTATCCCAATAATAAAAAAAGAATATATTAGAATAATAAACTATTATAAGAAAATAAAGTATATAGGATTATATTATTTAAAATGATAAAGCATAGGAACTTCTATAAAATAAATAGAATAAATAAGATGAATCACCTTTTGAATTAGAATATTCAAATAGCTAACGTTCTATTAAAAGTAGTAAACTTAGACCAAACATTGAAATTTATTAGGTGGATGATGATAGTGATTAATCTTAAGAAATAAAATAGAAATAAACAACTAATAAAATATATTCGAAAGTAATTAATGATGATGTTGATAATTCAGAAGATGAAAAAGATTTAACTAATTAATTTTTAGAAGAACAAATTATGAAAAATAAATAAAGATTTACTGATAAATAAATTGTATTTCAAGAACCTTCTTAAAATTAACTTTGGCATTTCCCATAATAAGAGTTTAAACCATTAGAATAAAGTATGATGATCTAATTTGAAAAAATTAAATAGAAAGAAGAACAATTACATTAATAGAGTAAGAGAAGATAAACATTAATAACAAATAATAAAGAAATTAAAGAAATTAAAGAGAGTAAAGACAATAATAATTAAATTAATATATAAAGAGGATTAACTATTAAAGTAACTTCTGATGATTCTTCAGATGAAGATATTAATGGATAAAAATTAATTAGAGGATAATATCTAGAAATTTTTAAAGATTTTGAAGTAGTTAAAGAATTTAAATGTTATTATCCACATAATAATATTTCTTAAATTATCTTTTTAGTATTAATCAATTATTATTATATTAGTTACACAAAAATGATTTTAATTCATAGCATCATTTTATGAGAAAGAGAAAAATTAAAAAATAAGACACAATAATGAATCTCTTAAAATAAACATAGAATTTGATACGCAAAAGTTAATAATGATTTGATCATTAATTTATGAAATTCCCAATATTATTATCATTATTTTAGTCTTATATATAAATATAAGATTATGTATTTCATCATTATTATTATTATATAAATTATTAACTTTTAATAATTAACTTTATTTAATGTTTATATATTAATGAATAAAAATATGAAATAATTATTTGGTAATATTAAATTATAATTTGACAGAATTTTTATGATCAAAAAACAATTTTTCTCTTTTAATTAGACCTTTTTATAGAAAATTTCCTTATTAAACTGTTCTTATTCATAATAGAATTATTTATCAGAATTCAAATCTGATGAATTTCAAGAACTAATTTTAATAATTAAATGATTAAAATAAAGGAATAGGAGTCTGATTATTAATGTTCATAAAAACATTAAAAGCCGATCGTTGCAATAGACTTAAATGAAAATTTGACCACATAAAATAGATTATTATGTGCTGATTGTATTTAGAATTAAGAAAACAATATCAAGACTTTAGGATGGAAAAAAGCAGTTGTAAAAATAGAATAAGAATTGGAATAGAAGTATTAGGTTACTGAAAAACTCATTTCTCCATTTTTGGGATTGCTAAAAGAATTTTAAAGTAATCTAGAACAATTAAGAATTTTCATTCTAAATTAAATAGACTCCCTTTAATTGATAGTCAATTAATGGAAGTAAAATTTATAGAATGAACAAATGAAGATGATGGACTACAAATTTTTAGAAGAGTTGGAATATGTTGTATAAAATGAAATATTGTATAATATAAATAATCAATGTTTTGAAGACAAAATTAGAAATAAAATAAGAGAAGTACATTCTAAGTGGATAACTTAAGCAGATTCAAAATTTATGTAAATAAAAGAATTTGAATAATGGAAATCTTGTTAAGAGAAAATAAAATTAATAGAAAAATTAGGAAAAAGATAAATTATTTAATTAAATAAAGAATTAAAGTTGCCATTAATAAAATTAGATTCAAATGATAAGGGAGTTCAATATTATTAATATGATCCATATCAAATGAATATTGATCACAATTATAAATAAATTATTTTTATTGGATAAAAGGATTAAGGGAAGTCAACATTAATAGATGCATTTGTGAATTATTATTTTTCAATTAAATTTGATGATACTTTTAGATTAAGGGTTTCAAAAAATGAATCAACTTCAGAAATTACATCCTATTATATTCCTCCTTATGGTTCAAGAACATAAGGAATCAATTTAATAGATACTCCAGGTTTTCACTATTAAAATGATTAAGAAATAATGAATGAAATAATAAATACAATACTAGATTATTAGGATCCATTGACATTAGTATTTTGTTTAAAAGCTTAAACTAATAGAGATACCTAAGAATCAGTCCAAACTTTGCAATAATTTTTTCAAGTATTAGGTTAAAATCAAAGTATTAAATTAGTGATTGCTCATACTATTTATACTGGTGAGAATAATAATATTGTTAATCATGAAGATGATAAAATTCTTAATTAATTAGATCTATCATATTATGTAGAAATTAATGCAGATAGCATTGTAAGAAAGAGTTTAGGCAATGACTCTAAGAAATTATTTGAATAAAATATTGAAAAATTAAAAGTGATAGAGTTTGAGTAATAAGTATGCAATTTAACGCTTTCAGTTAGAATGTAAATAGTGTCATAAAGAGTAAACAGTATAATGGACTATTCCAATATACTAAATTAGAGCTATAATTAAGTAAAATAGTTATTCATGCAAAATGTTTAAGTATATTTTAAAAATAAACAATAATAATTTTTTAATAAAATGATAAGACTCTTTTATTTAAAGAAGATTGAGATTTAAAGTAATACTTTTTAGTTTAATTGTGATTTTCATATATTAACATGCTTAGCTGGTTTCAAAAATCAAATAGATGCACAAGATTTCTGGGTTATGTTAAATAATTAGTGTATTTGTGGATGCACACCCGAACGTATTTCCATAAGAAATCAATAAATTGTATATGAGGAAGAAAACACATTAACATATAACGAAGAGGTTTATTAAGAAAATCTATTAATTACTAAATTAACTTTAAGAAGGATATTTTATTTCCTTTTTAATCTACATATATTGATATCGTAGAATCAGGAATGCAAATAAAGTACATTTTTTGAAAAGATCAAAAAAGAAGAGAAATAAAATAATAATAATGATTTAGAATTTTGCCAATAAATATGTTTAGGGTAAATATAGAATTAATAAAATGTGTAATAAAATTATTAATAATAAATGACTTAAAATAATAATTAATAGTATTAGTAGAATTTAACTTTAAATACTTAAAAATTATAAAATATAGAATAACACTTGATGCTCAATAATTAATAACATACACCATAACGAGTTCAATAAAACAATAAATAAATATTTTTTGGTTAGCAAACACAAAATGTACCCTTATAATTTGATTAATAAGGATAATTTTATTATTATCCAAGCTAGAATGTACAAAACCATTAAACAGGATATTATTAATAATCCCCCTACTAAACAACAAATGATTAAGTACCTGTTCAAAATACAATGAGATTTTGAAGATTTATGTAAAAAAATATTAAATATATTTACATATTATGTTTATTTTTTGATAATGATTTAGAATAATTGAATTCTATCTTTTTACACTATTTAACAAATTCAAAAAACAATAAAAATATTTGATAAATTAACTTATAATAATGTTGATATAAACAATTGTTAGAAAAATACAATATTTTTTTAATTAATTTAATATCTAAAAGTATCTTTATAGGGAAATAATACATCTTAATATCTGTTTGGAGTATTTATATTTCAATTAGATAAGACAATCTACTCTTGAAATTTCCAATAAGAACTTTTATATTATCCTATTAATTTTTCTATTACGAAATGTCAGAAATGAAATCAATTGGTTTTAATAATTTTTAAAATTTTTTCTCAAAATATTTTGAAAAAATTAAATTTACTTTAAAAAATTAAAAATATTCACAAAATAACATTTTTAATTTACAAATCCAATAAATTTATTCAAGTCGACTGATTACTCCTATAAATTATTCTCTTATTAGGTTATCAAAGAATGATAATCTCATCCAAAGAATGAGAATTTTTTGAAAATTAAAGATGATATATATATTGTTGAAATTAACAAAATTACTAATCAC
>JPFL01000025.1:130892-399112 GCA_000733385.1 Paramecium biaurelia | reverse complement strand
TTCTCCTTCCTATCGTTTCTTATGGAAATTCACCTTTGCCTTTACTTTTTAAAAATATTTCTAATTTTAATTCTATTTCACCAGAGGTAAAAAAAGAAGATAGACCTCATACAAACTTCAAATTAAATTTCAATTTATTTCAAGACTATCTTTACCACTAGAAAAGTTTATCATTAGATACAAATATTTAAAACTGCCTCATATTAGTTTATATAAAATATAGACTTTCGTAATAATTTCGATGTTATCAAAAATCAAGAGATACAAATATTGAGTTGATTTCTATATAATTAATTTACCTCAATTACCAAGAACCACAAATCTTCACTATGGCTAATCCTTACCTTTTTCAAAATACATAAGATACTTTTTTTATTTATTCATAATATATTTAATATATACTATATAAACTAAAAACATAAGTAATAGAAATTCAATAATATTTTTTAACAAAAAAGGATGAATTGCACTCTTCATATTAGGAGTCCAATATCTTTGATATGTGTTGCACCTCACAAATGTCTAAGGAAACTTTGTGTAGAATGCATACATGAAACACAATCTGATTTTCACAAGACTATTCTTATTGATAAATGTTGTCAACAAATTACTTAGAAACTCTAAGTATATAAGCATAATTGGACAACTGAATTAACTGAATAGAGAATACATTTTAAATTCATGCTCTCTTAAACAGAAATAATGCTGAAGAAAATTTGGGAAGAATTATCAGAATCAATCAAATAAATCTTCAATATGATTGAGATGGAAAATTAATCATATTTGAATATCATTAATAATGATACTAATCTAGCTGAATATTCATATACTGACTTAGAGAAATTAGTATAGATTGTAGAAGGAACATTATTAAACGATTGGAATATTTAGAAGAATTCTTAATTATAAAAGTTGGAAAAGACTAAGAACTGGTGGGACAAAGAAGTGAAAACTTTTAGTGAAACATTGAGGAAAGAAATTAAAGAGATTCAGTCATTAATTAAGTATTAATTTTAAATCATATTTAAGGGTTCAACCAATTTAATAAGATGACTTGGTTTATGAAAAGAAAGAAGATCTTTATGAGATCTTAACTTCCTTAAAATGTCTTGACATATCAATATTTAATGTAATACTTGGGATACTGAAAAAAGAGAAGATTTCAGATGTACAAGGATTTCTATTAAGGGACGATACTCGAAAACATTTTAATGTAAACAATTAAGAGAGATAGAAATTCATTAATGTTATTAGAAATATTTATGAACATGACTTTAATAGAAATGATTACTCTGCTGATAAATATTTAAATACTAAAGTGGAATTAATTAAAAAAATTAGAGATGATAAGAAGTTAATCGAATTGTTAAAATTTATTGTTTACATCACAAGTGTAGATAGTAAATTTATCTAATGTGGATCAAATTCATTAAACTTATTGGTTGAGATGAAGGCTGATCTGAAGAATCTTAATTTTGAAAATATTAGGATTAAGAATACTTCTTTGATTGGAAGCAACTTTGTTAGATGCAATTTGAGTGGATCGGAATTTGATAATGTTGATATTAGTGGGATGAATGTAAATGGAGCCTAATTGTTTGATTGTAAATGGAAAAACATAAAGATACATGAGTTAAATAAATTAGATGGTCATTCAGGTTATGTTAATTCAGTCAGTTTCTCTCCTGATGGTAATACATTAGCATCTGGTAGTTTTGATAACTCTATCCGTTTATGGGATGTTAAAACTGGAAAAGAAATTCAATCCTCAGACATCAGTTATAAAGATATTCTGGCAAAATTTAAAACTCCAATATTTTAAAACAATCCTCTTCCAGAAAGTAGTATATTTATTTCTTATTATAATTTAGTCTCCACAAATATTACAATACTACTAATATCCCAATCACCAATATTTTAAGCATAAGGAGCTCTAGTTCTTTAAGGAGAGTTTATCAATCATTAAGGTGTAGATTTACGATCATTATTAAAGTCAAAAGGAAGTTGCATTTTGGAAAACCAAGTTGTATTACAATAAAAGTGATATTTGATTATTTTAAAAATAACATTACAAATACATATTCATTTTTGCATTATTTCTTTTAGCCATTTTTTTAATACTTTATTCACTTTTAAATCACCCTGTTAAACCTTAAAAGCCATCAAGTAGAATTCAATTAACTGATATTTAAATAATGGTTATTTACTCTCATAAAATTGTCAAAGTATACAAATTATAGAGAAAAATAGCTTAAGATTGACCCAAATTTGTTTGATTCTATATTCAATTATTAAAGGCTTTTATATAGGTTTGGCAATAAAAAAGATAAATGAACAATAACACTATTATAATGTAGACAAATTAATCATTTTATCAAAATATCTGGAAAATTATTATTTATTCTCAAAGATTTAAAAACTGTCGATTCCATTTGAGTTTGAACTTGCTTCTGTTGAGTTCCTTTGCAAAAATACACCTTATAATTCTATTTGAATAAGTTTTTGTGTAAGATTTAACAAATTATGAGATTCGATTTAATTACTATTTACCTTTTCTTCCAGACCAATTAGGCAGATATTTGATATGTAAACTATCAAAAAAAAAGATAAATTGCTTAAGTTTTAATTGTACCTAACTTGTAGTATTTTTTGATTGGAACAGGAAATCAAAATCTCCTCTGTCTCACACTCCTCCCTACTCTCCTGTCTTCTCTGCTCCCTCAATCCCTTTATGTTCTCTTCTTTTTACCTCTGGTGGCATAGGGGGATGCACCCCCTATGTACCCCTGCTTTACCTAACTCCTCCTTTCTCTTAAATCCACCTCCTCGTACTCGGCCCACCCACCCGCCCTCCGAAGCAGGGGCCAAGGCCCCTTGACTTCGGCATCATTGGGGCGAGGCCCCGTCAAGGGTAAAAAAATTTTTTTTTAGGGTTTAAATTTATATCATCTCTTTCCATTTTATTTATCTCAACACCTTTTTTTTTTCTATTTATATTTTAGTATCAATTAATTTATTCATCTCACCTTGACCCTAGGGAATTCTCTCGAAACTCAAAGGAATTCTTTTCAAATCCTTAACTCATTGCTTGAATTTCTACAAAATCACTCACTATTTATTGTATTTTCATTAAAATATGACACTCAATTAAGTGAAAATTTTACTGACTTCTTTATTCAAAATAATATTTCAATTCTTAATAATATGTATTTAGTTTATTTAGAAAATTTATAATTAATTAATTATACAATCAGAAATTCATTAGACTGATAATGATTTTAATAATAATCAATTTTACTTTTACATTTTGTTTCAAAAAAAATAATTTTATTGTAAATCTATACCTTAATAATTAATTATAATAAGAAATTAATAAGACTCTGATTTTAAAATAGTGGTGTTTTAATTATGCCAAAATATCTTTATAACTTTGATACTGAGGATTGAATTTCTTTTCCTGTTTTAGCATCCCATAAACGGAGAGAGTTATCACTACTACCAGATGCTAATGTATTACCATCAGGTGAGAAAGACTGATAGAACACCATCTGAATGACCATCTAATTTAGATTTTTATTATCCTGTTTTAACATCCCATAAACGGATAGACTTATCATTACTACCAGATGCTAATGTATTACCATCAGGAGAGAAACAGACTGAATAGACCTAGTATTAATGACCATCTAATTTAGATTTTTATTATCCTGTTTTAACATCCCATAAACGGATAGACTCATCATCACTACCAGATGCTAATGTATTACCATCAGAAGAGAAGCAGACTGATATTACAGCTTCATCATGACCATTTAATTGATGTAAATCATTAATTTATAAATTTTCCCACTTACAATCAAACAATTAAGCACCTTTAAAGTAATTCCATTTATATTCACATTATCAAACTAAGATCTGTTAAATTACATTGTGCAAAATTACCATCTAATAATGAAGTATTTAGAATTCTTATATTTTCAAAATTTTTGTTTGTTAGATCAGTCTTCATTTCAACCAATATATTTAGTGAGTTCGACCCACTTATTATTATATTCTTATTAATCTTAGAGAGATGAATTATTAATTTCATAATCTTTCCCTCTTGAGATATTTTTTTGATTAAATATTATCTTGTTAAAATCATTTTTTTTACAAGTTCTAGCAGGCGAGGAGTTGAAATAATGGTATTTTACAAACTTTATAATTTCTATTGTCTCTCAAACTGTGATATAAACTCGCTTTAGTAGTATTTTCGTATTTCTTTTGACTTGCATATTATATGTAATTTATGCACTAAGTATTTATAATTAGGCTAAATTAGTAAAAGATAATTCATATTATTTCAGTAACTATTCTAATTAAAATGAAAGCTATATTCATAATACTCAAGAAATGGATAGCATAAGGTAGGAGTTAATCAAATTTTCAAAAAATCAATTTATTAATCAAAGAGTAAAATTTGCCCACTTTATGTTTGTTTCAGAGGATGAAAATTACTTTGAATCAGTATCAATAAGAATCCCTATTTATTAAAAATTTGGAAATTGATTACTTATGGAATTGAAAATTTCATGAGGTCAAATTCACCTTGAGAATTTTAAAGCGAAAACAATTTTTGACAAAAACTAAACATTATAGATTTGGATATAATATTAAATAACAAAACTCATAATTTTATATATTTGATAATTCTTAATCAAAATCAGTAACAAAAGTAATGGTAATAATACACAATTCTAAGGGTCTTCTAACTTTGTATATCAAATGAATTTGATGAAATATATAAGTTGAATAATTCAAAAGTTTCTCAGTTAAAAATGATAATTTTCTCATTAGATATTCATATTTTTTGCCCCTTTAAATGATTGATATTTTGTCAACACTAATGTCAAATTTTTGAATAATTTTCAATGCTGTTGTGATCAAACTAGCTCTTTCCCATTCAAAATAATTATAATTTCTCTTTTTATCTTAACAACAAATTGCAGTGCTTTAATTCAATTCGTCGACAAATTATAATCATAATTTGTTTACTTTTTCAAAAATGGAAAATCTCTACTCTTCTTGAAATAGATTTTTATTATTTTAAAATGAGATTATTTTTTTTCAAGAAATTTTGATTGTGGTTAAAAAGTTGTTATTTTTCTTAGTTGTAATTGGATCTTAATCAATATTACAATCATCCATCAATTAATTTTTCTTAATCATTATTGTTCTAGGTAAAATGGTCAACAAAAAAGATTGATTTAATTATTATTCTAATTTTTGAATTATCTGTAAAGATGGAAAATGTAAAAAGTAAATTAAAAAGAATCTACTGCATCCTCTTTTTTATTTGAAATGAATTATATGAGTGATATAATATTTTGATATCATTATTTTATTGCTAAATAATATTCTTGTTATAAATAATTTATTAAACCTATCTCTAGCAATAAAAATACTTGTTAGATTAATATATATTTTCTGATTCAAGTTTTTTTAAATGGATTGTTATTCCATAATAAAAAATCTGATGAAACATGTTAAAATGATGCAAATTATTCAGAATATAAAAATTTGATGGTCTAATAATTACATTTTAGTCAGAAAAATTGTTGTTAATCTACTAATCATTAATATTAAACAAACAAATTTAAATATAATTGTATGTAGATATAAATAACAATAAATATTTGATTGAAAAATTTTGGCACATGTTATCTCTGGTAATTTGTTTGATTAAATATTGATTAAACTGAAACATTTTTAACTAATATTTATATTGACCTCATATCATTATCTGATTAACTAATATAATATAAAATTATATTCGTTCATATAGAACTAACTAAAGAATTTTAATTTTTTAATAATTAATAGAAATAGAATGGATTAAGTATACGCAGCAGATAATTAAATCACTTCAAGTAAAACATGATAATTTGTTGTAATATAATAAGTAGTTAGAAAGCAAAAAGAATAGTTAAAGATGGAATTAGCTAATTTGCAATAAACTATTAACACAAAAGATGAATTATTATAAAAATAGTATCATTAAACTTAATTAGACTAACGTTTATAGTAAGAAGTGGAAAAAGCAAAAAAAATTCTAGACCATATAAATGAAAAGGATAATTAGATTAGACAATTAAATATTCATTATTGTGATGCTCAAAAAAGATTAGAGAAACAGTAAAGGAGAAGAATAATGAGATTAAGCAGAAATTAGTAGTCTGCATTAGGTGAAAATAGCTCAGGCACTTGATCATCGATAAGCTAATAGAGTAGGTCAGCCAAATTATAAAGGAAGAATTTGTATTTATTGTGGTTGCAAATTATAAATATTGATAAAGGAAAGAGAAAGTGAATCTTCAATTTGGAAATATTGAGTGATCAACTGAGATTCTTAGGTAGTGGATATCCTTTATATTTTGATTTCATCAAATCTTGTTTAATAATAATTGCGATCTAATATATCAGAGATGAATTTCTAATTAATTACTCAAGTTGGAACTTTGTTTGAATTATCTGAGACTGAGGAATAATTAATTGCAAGAAATATAGCATGTATTTAGTATAACTGCTTTAAACTTTATTGTGAGCTACTTAATATATTTTAGACATAATTAAATAAGTTTTTGTGATTTAAAATCAACAACTCCAGAAGATTATATCGTTCTATTTCAAGGATTGTCCTTAGATTTATCAAGGGAAGAATTAGAAATGAAAATTAAAGAAGAATTCAAGAATGTGAAAATACTTTTTGAAATTAATTATAAAAAAATAAGACACTTATTTGGATGGAAATTCACTTGTATAATTCAAATATAAATACGACAAACTTACATTCTTAAAAGCCAAATACAAGGTTTTTAAATATTATTGAAAACAATTATTGTATCTAGATTTAAAAAACAAAAAGAATAGCCTTTCGAAAGTACATATTCTGGACATAAACATAAAAGAGTTAATCCTATAAATTGACAACTTTTACATTATTTACTATCTATATAGCCAAATTAATAGATGGAGAATTGTTTTGCCATTTTGCTTGATAACATATTTTATTTCTATTTAGTAACACATTTCTACCTCCTATATTTATTCTCTGAAGGCTTTAGCAAAAAAATAAAAAATTGCAATATGAAATATTAATTATAACCAACTACTTAGGATGAATTGAATAAACTTTAAAAACTTCAATAAGACAATTTAACAAGAAATTGTGCTTACATTAATTATACTATGATAATCACAAAAATATATGGAAATCTTATGTCTATAAATTAAATATATCGCTTATAGGGTTATCTCTACTATTGGGCTGATAAATTTATTCTATTGAATAATTCAACTGTCAAGTATTAACCCTCTTCAAATTTATCACTGGATAATAATTTCTTTCAAAACTTTATGAATTCTAATTAGAACAAAATCTCTTTAATATAATTGATTAATGCATTTATCTGTTATTTGATACAAAAGTTTAAAGAATTTTCCTCCATATGACGACTCTCAATATTATTCTTGCTATGATAGAAACTAATCCTGCTTCACAACATAAGGAAATTCAGAATTGGGTCAATTAACAAAAGAAAGCACATTTTAAATAAAGAAAAATTTTACATTTATTATATGAAGAATAAAAAGTAAAGCAAAAAGAGCAATAATTCAGAAGAAAATCTGAGGACTCTTAAATTATTGACATATGTAAATATTTGTAAATTATTGATTTAGCTAAGAGATGAACATATGTAACTGTTGGAGAAGAATCAAAAGTAACTATTTACTTATGGCACTTCTGGCTTTAGGGAAGAATCAAAGTATTTGAAATTTGTAGGTTGGAGAGTGGAATCTTCATGGGATAAAGGTCTAAGAATACAAAATAAAAATTAGGAATTATGATAATGGTTTTAAGATAGTATCACCAAAAGGGGGAAATGTTTCAATTGAGGAAGAGTAGAATATAGAAATATTTGATAAATATGATGAAATTGCTAAATGTGAAACATAATAAGATACCGGAATAGTTTATGTGGGAATGGATACTAAACCATCTAGTGATTCATTTAGGAGTTGTAACAACACCATAATGTGCATTTTTAGTTTATGCAACAAATTTAGGTTTTGTAAATTAAATAGAATCTAATTAATAATTTTTTGTAGAGTAATTTTGTAATATCTTTTTACTTTAGTTAAAAACCCGAAAAAAGGAACTTTAGTTATTGATGGAGCAGAAGGTGTTGGAGGAATTTGGATAAAGTATTTTAAGAAAAATTAGAAACTGTATTAACAATTAAAAAAATTAATTTTGGGGATTAACAACATTTATTAAATGATGGTTTTGACCCAGAATTTGTTCAAAAGGAAAAGAAATTACTTAAAAACCTTATTTTATGATCCTAGTTATTTTGATTAAAATAAATTATAAATTATTGAAGGAGATAGATTTGCTGTTTTATTTGCAATGTTTATAAAATAAGAACTTAAAAAAAAACTCAATTTAAAATTATCAAGAGGTATTATTTAAACAGCATATGCAAAATTTGGCATCAAATATATTACAGAAACGTTAGGAATTTATGCTAAATATGCACCTACTGGAGTCAAATATCTCCATAGAGTTGCACATGAGTTTGATATTGGAATATATTTTGAAGCAAATGAACATGGAGCAGTCATTTATAAAGAACAAGTCCTATCTTAACTGAAGGAATTTGAACTTTTTGAACTTGAATTGTTTTAAGACTCTCAAATTAAGCAGTAGGAGATGCCATTATTAATATATTAATGACAGAATTCTTGTTAAATAAATTAGAAATGAATATTTAGGATTGGTTGTTAATCTATTAATTATGAGGAAACATCCTTAATTAAACCAGTAGGTATTCATAATTAATAAATAAAATCTTAAATTAGAAATGGATGAAATAATGTCAAAATTTGATAATTCATATCGAACATGCATAAGACATTTGGTACTGAAAATGTTGTTAGAGTTCATATTGAAGGTCCTTAAATTAAAATTGTTAAGGAAATCGATTTTAGAATCAATGAACTGTTAAAATCCTATATGGAAATTATGAAAATTTATATAATCATAATTGCATATCATAAAAACATTTTCAATTTTTATTCCTCTTATTAATATCAAATGGACTTATATGATAATATAAACGCAAATAAAATATATTCTAAAAAAACAACAATTTGAGTCTTTAATTCTTATTTTTTTATCTTTAAAAAAAAAATATATACCTATCCAAATTACTAATTGGATCATTATTAATTTAATTAATTGCTCAATTTCTCGAAATTAATATACTTTAAGATATATTATATACAATTCATCAGATCATTAATTAATAAACAATTTAATTATTCATAAAAAAATACATTATATATTATTTATTTAACAAAATGACTTAGTTTTATTTTGATTGTATGCTAAACTATACTTTTACTTTATTAGATATAAAAAAATAGCAAAAATAATATCCTAAATAAAATAAGATTTAATTATTTAACCAAAGATGTTAGAAGATTAGAAAAATTTCCAGCGCCTGTGTATGAGAATTTGCTAATCACAAATGTAGTTTTAGATTTAAAATGCTCTTAAAAGGAGAGGTTCGTAAGTCATTAATGTTTAAGACTAAAAATAATATGAATTAAAGAATCTATTTCATTGTATCAAAAATATTATAGGATTAATTTAACAATCCACTCACTCCATAAAAATAATATTGTATTATCAAACTTGATCAAATCCTGGAAATGACACCTCAATATATTTACAATCTGGAAGATCAAAAAATTTAGGCAGCCAAACAAAACTTCTTTAAGAGTTTGAAAATTTTTAGAAAATTAAAAGTTATCTTAAGTAAAAAAACATTTCTTAATTCTAACAATAGATCAAAGTTATAAATTCTTTTTATTCTATCTAGATTAATTATCAGTAGTATCCTTGTAAGAAAAATAAAAAACAATTTTTGTAAAAATAGAACATTTTCCTTTAAATGAATGGATATAAAATTGGATTCTTTAGTAAAAAAAATTCAGGAAGTTAATGTATCTTTTATGAAGACATTTAATGAAAATGATTTTTGTATTAGTCAACTTCTTATGAGGCATTCTTAATGTTAGAAGTATTCAATTGATTTTAAAGATCAAACTATCCTTTAAAATTATATGGAGTGATTATTTCTTGAAGTCTAAACTCAAAGTCAAATTAATTTAATTCTTTATGAAAATATTTTAGATAATTTAAGAATCAACCGTGCAGTTTATGATTAATCAACCATACTAGATGGAAATAAATATCATGTTGAGTTACCGGTTTTAATTTAGCTTTTGAATAGCAAAAACTTAAGTATTGGATGATCAAATAAATAATTTAGGTAAATAAACTTACACATCTCAGTTATGGTAAATTTGTGTTTTAATGATGTTTTTCTTAAACACTTCAATTCTATACTTTAAACAAGGAACCCAGAGAGTACATGCTTTTTTAAAATATTAAAGAGAATTATATATATGGTAAAGTTAAGGGGATTGAAGATTTTGAATAATTTATAATTTCAGTAAAGGCTTCATAGTTAAAGTATGATTAAACTTAAGCGGATTACTTTCATGATTCACGCATTTATGGTGCACATAGCAATGATGGAAAAATATTAGAAACATGGACTAAAAACTAAAGTAGCCTCAGAATTTGGATTATAATTGTTATTTTTAAGGTATTTTTAATTTCAGCAGTAAAATTATTTATTGCATATTTAAAAATATGTCTAATAAAAATAAAACTATTTAAATGCAAATACATATCAATTATTTTAATCAAAATTAGATAATGATTAAATTCACTCAGATTCTACACAATCATATAACAATAAGACAAAGAAGTTTATAAATAAATGATTGAGAAGGTAAAGGATTTACAACAAAATAGTATAAATTGATTCCTGGTGAAAATTATCATGAAGTGGAGACACTTTATCATATAGAACATTGGTAGCATTTTATTGGATCGTTAATGATGTATTCTAAGGTTTATTGGAATTAAACAATAAAATAATGAGTATGGAATTTAAATAGGGTGAACAGTTTCTCATAATTATTAGTAGGAGAAAGCAGTTATCTGCTGTCAGCAAAAGATTTGAAGTCATATTTTATTAACTTATGATTCTTAAAGAAAACTTAAGAAATTGATTATGATAAAGTTGAATTCATTTATGTGAAAGTTTATCGTTGCTAGTTCTTTAGCTTACAGCAAATTAATCAACCTTTAAAGATTAAAAAATTTGCCATTTAGTTGGAATTATTTAAATTAACAGTATTGCTCCTACAAGTTGTTTAATTTCAGCAAGAACGATTCATTACCAATTCCCTTTTTCAGAAATTCTAATGACTATTACTCATAAATCGTAGAATATGTTTTTTTTTAAGTTTGCTATAAAAGGACCAACAGGCAGTTTAATCTATAAAAAATTAGAATATTGAAATAGAATAGATAAATCAGTTGCCCAGAAATAGGAGTTGGAACAAATTCCATGTAATTCTTGCTAGTGCTATAAAAGAAGCCTAGAGTAAATTTCATTGGAATAGGTAAAAAAAAATCTCATAATCATTTCAATTGTTTTAAACTAGATTTGTACCTTCGGAATAAAAGCTATTGAATTGCCAAATGAGTTGCCCATGCCTTGAATGTGTAATGTTAAATTATACATTATAATATATAAATAATTACATCTTTTTATAATTATTGTTGACTGAATTAGATTAAAATAGTTGATTCAAAATCTCTTTAACTAAATATAATTCTTAGCCTTATAATTATATATCATAGATTTTTTTCTGCTTTATTTTAACACCTCTATCTTTTAAAGTAAAAAACATCCCTAATGTGCCTTTGATAATTCATAGGTGAACTTATTTTATGTTAAGAATAGGTCTTGGGAGCTCATTAACACTCCTTAATCTAAATGTAGTAACATTCGAATTTAGATTTATGTTATCCAATAATAAAATTGTAAGAATCTTTTAATAAAAAAAATTAACAGGATGACCAATTTAATCTAGTATTGATTTGGTATGAATGAAAAATAATATTGGAAATTAAATAGATGTGCTAACAATAATTAACTAATTATATTCTTCAATATAATTGGAAATAAAAACGTTTTATCTTTATTTTTCTTTGAAATTATTTTATTAAATTATTTTTGGCTTTATGAACTACAATACCTAGATAACACTGTTTCTGATATTAATAGTGATAATTTTTTTTTATATATAAACATTTATTCATTTAATCTACATATGTTTATATTCAATTTTGTTCTCTATATCTAGGAAACTAATTAACTATAACGAAATATATACTTTATAGCTATTTATACAAGATTATGAAGAAGTAAATTCTTGGATTTTTGCTCCAAAATATTATGGGTCCTTAAACTTTACAATAACATTTGGACAAATATCAATTGATTAAATTTCAAATGGAATCTTTCTTGATAATTTTAATTATTCTCCTTTAGTTATTTAAAATACTGTCCCTTAATAATTACATTAACTGTAAAATTTAACATATTAACAATTATTAGTATTTAAAAAGAGAATTTTTATAAAGGAAGCTGTAGGATGAAATTTTGCTGATAAAACATTTGTAGATTCCATACATATCTAGTTTTCGGTTATAATTTTTTTCTAACCTTAAAAATTCTCTAGCTGAAAAAGATATATTTTTTTCAAATTTGGGATAGTAACAGATCTGATAAGCTTGGACCAGCCTTAAACTAATAAATTAGGTATTTTGTCACAAACTATAAAAGTGTCACCTTAGAAATTGCATTCAGAGTATAGCTCTGCACAGTTTTGATCAAAAATTTTATAATTGGAATCATACAAATAAATACCTGCCTAGTAATAAACCGAATAAACAATACTATCAGCCCCTTGAAGTAATTTGAATTTAATACATGTTGCAAGTGTAAATTAGAGTTTCGTATTCAACAACACATCAAAAAAGATTAATCTAAAATTGTTTCTACTGTCTACCTCATAGCCTCGGAAAGTTACAAGAGGAATTAACTGATAGCTATCATAACCATTGGGAAAGTCAATTTTCATATAGAGACTATATGATTAGGGAGATCTTGAAACAAATGGATGGTTTGGAGCATTAATTAAAGCCAACTCAGTAGATGTCCATAATGATTGATCAGTACCAAGAAGAACATTGAATCTTATATATTCCAATTTTGATAGCGAATACGATCCTACAGAAATTGTAACAAGTTGAGAAGTTATATCTACAATCTAAAAATTAACATAAAATAGATTTTACTTTGAGTTCAACAATTGGATTATAAGCTGAATGTTTAATGCCAGTTAATGATATTATACCATTAGTTGCATCTTATAAGTTATGCTCTATCGTGAAGAGAACTTCCCTTTAGCCTGTACCAGTATTTAATTCTTTGACATCCCATGTGTCGAATATTATTATAGAAACTCTATTATCGTTAATCGCAAACCAATAAAAATATAATGAATAAATAGGGGATGGGGTTACAGCAATTCCACTTATTTTAAATCCTTTGTAGTCTTTAGGATGCACAATTACCTTTAGTAGTAATCAAACTAACTCTTTCAATAAATCCATTCGGTGTTCCTATAGACCAATCAAGTAAAGATGATTGAATAAAAACTTAAGGAGCAATTTCAAAAACTTTGGAGAATTGTATGTCAAGTACTGCTTATCTTGGTACAGTTGATTGTGCTTCCAAAATATGGCCAGTATAAGATGTCACAATTACTTTATATCCAGTATCGTATTGTGGCTATCTAAAATTCTAAACCAGTATAAATAGTGAGATTAGAAATATCATCTTCATAACCTTTTTCTTTATACTTTTAATAATAAAATAGAAAAAAAAATACTACTTTAATTATGTATTTTAAGATGTACAAGAGTAAGTATAAGAAAAGTAAGAAAAATAGATAACTATTTCATATTCAGTGATTTTGAAAAGTTCTTCACATTTTGTTTAAGTTAGATATTGTAAATCTTTTCCCCCTATTTAAAAAATGCATTTTCAAGAAATTATTATTCATGATTATAAGTCACTATATTAAGAATTAATTATTGAATTTTATAAAATCAACTTAATGAACATTAAAAAATATAAATTACTTAAACGAATTGGAGGAGGTAGATTTGGAGAAATATTTTGCTGTGTTTAAACAGAAAAAAATTTGAAATACGCTATTAAATTAGAACCAAGGAAAGCAAAACATTTGCAATTATTATTAGAAGCTAAAATTTATGAAGGATTATAACTTGAAGAAGAATCAATCCAACAAGGCATTCCAAAAATGATATCTTATGGCGAAGAAGGTAATTAATTTTCAAAAATTAGGCGATTTCAACTTTTTAATTTTAGATTTACTAGGCAATTCACTTGATAATCTATTTCATTAATGCAATAAAAAGTTTTCATTGAAAACCGTTCTAGTTATAGCTGATTAATTACTGTTGATATTTGAATTCATTCATTCGAAAGGTTTTATACATTTAAATTTAAAACCTTCCGATATTATGATAGGATGTTTAGAAAAGTAATACCAAATTATAATATATTGTAGTGCGCACAAAATATATATTATAGACTTTGGATTGGCCAAAAAGTATAAATAAGATTAACAATAAACTAAATGTAATGATTAACAACCATCATTCGAAAAACTTAGAAGAACATCTTTATTTTCATCGATTAACTCCCATCTTGGAAAAATTTTAGTAAGTTAATACAATATATTCAGGGTAGAAAGGATGATCTTGAATCTTTAGGATATATTTTGATATACTTTTTAAGAGGTTCGTTGCCATGGTAAAGTACATAAAATGATAAATTAAACCATTCATACGATATGATGGTCAAAAAAAAATTATCAGTGACAATTTAAACATTATGTTATGGTCTTCCAGAAGAGTTTTAACATTATTTTGTATATACAAAAAATATAGGTGTTAACGATGGCCCTGATTATAGATTCTTAAGACAATTACTAAATGGCCTTTTCAAAAGAATGGAGTTCAAATAGGATAATATTTATGACTGGAATAATCAATAAATTATAGAACAGAAATGATTATTACTCATTCTTTCTTAAAAAGCCTCTATTATCAAAAATATTTTATAATTAAATAATTATAAATCCTGACTCAATTATAATTTTAAATAATGCCTGTTATTTGTTTACAATGATTACAAACACATATTAATTAGAGATTCCAATCCTAATTCTAGTCACTTCAATTGTGGATTGCCTCAAAAAAATAATTAAAAAAATGTATCAAATTTTCACTTTTTATATATTTTTAATTAGGATTAATTACTTCTAGTCACTTCTACCTAATCCTAACAAGATATTACTATTCAATAGTTTTTAATTTCAAAAGAGAATAAGAATTATTAAAATAACAACTACTTTTGATGATAAATCTTCACAATAATATATATTCACCTTTGTATTTATTTTGTCTTTGTCAATCTTAAAGTTAACATATTTACTACTGGTTATTATATTTGATATCTTTTGTCAGATACCCTTTGAAGCTATCTTAATCTAAATTTTTATATTTTATAATTAATAATACTTTCGTATATAATAAAAATTTTATATATTTTATTATGGAATAATAAGTTAATCAACTATCTTGGAAGGTTTAACAAAATCCTAAAGAGTTGGATTTATCATACTGTGTGTTTTTATAAGACATTGAATTCATAACTTATTTAAAATCACCCCAAGCTAAATAAATGCAATCATTAAATTTATCACATACTCTATTATCAGATGCTTCTCTTTTACAATTAAGTTTTTTAAACTCAAAATCTTTGAAGTTCTTGAATCTAAGTTATTGTGTAAATTTTACAGAAGGAGCAATTGTCAATTTATTAAACTCTGAAACAATAGTGAATATAGAAGTTCTAGACTTATCAGGTAATCAATTATCTGATGTGTGTTTAAAATTTGTATTATAACCAAATAAAATGAAATACTTGGCATCAATTGTTTTAAACGATATTGTATTAAATTTATGTTGATATTTCACTTAGAAAAAGGGGCAACAAGGTTTTTCATACAAACTGTTTGAAATACTCTCCTAAACCAATCTCAATAAAAGTTTATTAAATCTTAGCGTAGGAAATTCTTTTGTATAACCTGATTAATTACAAATGACTAAAGCCCAAACTATAATGAATACCTTTTTTAATCGAATTATGAAAGAAGATCATACGTAAATTTCGTTGTATTATTGTTAGATACTTTTATCAATTAAGCTTGAAGAGCACCTCAATATAAACCTTAACACTTTTTAAATGCGAATTACTTACTAATAAGTTTATTAAAATGCTTTGTAGAAATATAATATTTCTAAGTTCCATCAAAGTGTTAAATATCGGGCATTGCAAATTACTGACAGACAAAATTTGTTATTACTTATCTGAAGCAGGTGCATCTGTATAAAAACTAGTGGACCTAGAATTATTGGGTTTAAACATAACACCTGATGGCTTAGATAAAATAATAAAAAGCAAGTCCCTTAAACTCAGTCATCTTGGTCTAGCTATGTGCGAGGATATTCAATAGGATGCTATTCGAACATTAATGGATTCTAAATTTGGTAAAACGTTGACCTCTTTAGAAGTATCAGGATCTTACTCATAAAAAAGTCAAATTGTTGGAATGTATTCATGGGAATAGATTATTTGGAAGGATTTTAATCTTAAAACCTTATATATAGAGCTTTTTTTAGATCAAGGGTGTTATTACCAACATGTAGGTAAACAATAACTTTAATTTCAAAAATAATAATAACTACTTCAAAATTTAAGTCAATTAGACCCTTATTATAAGACATTCTTCGAGACTCATATGTATACAATTATTGATTAAATTATTTTCATAAAAAAAATAAAAGTTGTTTTAAAAGTCTAATATACTGATGAAGATTTAATCGCCTAATATTTGACCAATTTTATAGAATAAAATAACCTTTTAGATAATTTACTTACAAATGATAATTAATTATTTGTCAACAATCTTTGCATTTTATCATATGTTTTATAATCGATAACAAAAGCTTCAGCAAAAATTTATGATGTGGAAGAAAAAAATTAATAAAACAATTAGATCTCAATAATTCAGATTAACTACTTAGATCCCATAGAAAAGGAAAAAATAAATGTTTCTTAAATAAGAAATTTGGTCTTAATGAAGTAAGATTTGTTAAGAGATGAAGATTTAGCTTTAGTAGGGAAATACTCAGAAACAATTTTTTCATAATTATCATACATCTAAATTAAAGGTTGTAAGAAAATCACAATTAAAGGCTTACTATAATTAGGAGAAAGATTACTTCATCAATTACAATTTCTAGATGTTCGAAAAACATAGATTAAATTAAGCGAATACTCTCAAATATTAAATGATTTTATCAATCTCACTTCCTTTAATAATAATAAAATTCAACTTGATTTTAATCAAGTAAATTTCTATTTTATAATAGACAAATACTAAAGATGACTTAGTATAATGGCTTAATTTACTGTTCAGATTGCTATCCTTGAAGAAGCTAAGTATTAAAAATACAAATAAAAAATCAATTTTTAATATGTTTTTAATGAGGTTTGTGGCTTAAATGGTTAAAAACAATCATCTATCTATGAAAAAATTATATTTATAATGTTTTTTAAACATCGCTGATTTGTAATAATTAAGCTCTAATTAGTCAATTGTACTCAGAAGAAAGCTTAACTGAATTATGTGAAAGCCTTTAACTAAGTTTCAATCTCAAAACATTTTATTTGGAGATTTCTGGATTAATTAAGCATTAATTTATAATAGATGTTTTTAACACTTTAATTAATACTTAGATTATAAATTTAAATTTATAACTTTAAAAGTATACTAATTCTGTATTATAAATAAAGTTGCAATATTATTGACGAAATCCTCATTAAATAATAAACTAGTACCCATTATTTCAAAGCACTAGAATTCAGTACCTCAAATTTAACTTAACTTGATATTATTCTATATAATACTTAATAATTGGAAGATCTGACAGCTGTATTGGAACTTAATGAAAATAAAGTAGATAGTTTAATTTATCTTTTTAAAAATAACAAATTAATTAACTTAAAAATAGAATTATAGCAAGCAAAAATAGAATAATTTATAGATATTTTATTAGCAATCAACCCTGAAAAATTAAAAATAGCAGAATTTATAATAAATAAGTATCAAAATTATAACTTTTAGTATTTTAATTAATGAAAATTTTTTACAAAAGCTCTAAGAATTTTTACTTAAAAGTAAAAGATTGATTGAATTTGAAATATCGATGATTGGGTAATTGTAACATCTATTTTTAGATGCGGATGTACTAAATAAATGATGGATATTAATTTTAAAAGCAACTTATAAATTTTTAAAATTCCATAACTGAAATTTTATTATTGAGTATAATATTAATGAATGAATTTATTCAATATTTTTATTACTTAAAAAAAATCCATCATATTATAAGAGCAATAAAATGATATACATATTATTACCTTTTTAATGATATAATTTCTGATTTTGTAAAATATTATCAATAATTAACAAATAGTTAAATATATTTAAGTAAATTTAAATAATGCAAGAAAAATAGGAATAACAAAAATCTACAGATCTCATCTGTTTCTGGTGTTTTAGTATATTCCAAGGATTTTTCCTTTGTATTTCCATATATGCATTAATGAATGGAAATCCAAGAAAACTTGGATTGCCTTATGATCCTGATCGTAAGCAATTTTTATTCAAAATTTTATATAGATTCTTCTTGCGGCTTTGACTTAGAAAAATACAAATATATATACTTTACTACTCCTTCTAGCAATTTCTTATACAGGACTGTATGTTTGACCGAATGTCCCAATTAGTAATAAATAAGTAGAAATATTTAAACAAAATTTAGCTATGCTGAATTGCTCTCCAAATTCCATAGTAAAATCATGTTTAATAAATCCAAGCGTTACAAATATTAGTGAATCTGTACTAGCTTATTCTTCAGAAGCATGTAATTTATTTTATCATTTAGACAATAGTTAAATATGCTTACCAAAAAATCCCGATTATTTAAATGAAATAAAAGAATTTATTGTTCCTAGTTTCAATCAACAAATTGGTTCAGGTTTGAGAGATTTGAAATGGATAATATTAGAGATTTCTTTGGTTTCAGTCATTATTAGGTAATAATTTTTCTCTACTGAAATAGTGTAATAGTAATATTATTCATTGAAAAATATAGCACGCACATTTTTTGGGGTTATTTTATTATTATTGTATTCAGTTTATTCTCTTTATGCCTTTTGAGTGCTTAGCAATACTATTAATCATAAGAATAATTACAATTAAATCAATAGCTTGAGGCAAATAAAGTAATATCATTTGCTAATTCTCTCTAAATATCTTAAAAATTATATTAAATTGGTATCGCAATTTCTATAATCGCTGTCACCTTAAGTATTATTTATGCAATATATCTAAAATCATAAACAACATTATTGAATTTATTCATTAAAGTAGGTGGAGATTTTATTAAATCAAATATAACATGTATAATAGCTCCTATTGTAGGTGCAGCTATAATAATTCTATATTCATTTATTTGGATTGAATAGCAATTATATTTATTGTCTAATTTAAAAATTCAAGATAACAAATATCCATATTTTTAGTTGAATTTGACTTCAGAAGACTAAGTAATGATCTTTATAAATTTTTTCATTTACATTTGGACTCTTGTATTTATAATAGGATTAATCGAATACCTTACAAGTGGGATGGTATGTGAATGGTACTATTAATAAGGGAACAGAATGAACTTTGAGAAGAAAAATATTTTATTAAAACTAATTCAAAATCACATAGGATCGATTGCTCTTGGATCAATGCTAATTACAATTTTTAAATTTATTAAATAGATATTAAATACTACAAAAATTTGTTAGGGATTTTAAAATCGAATAATTTTGGCTATATCAAAACACAATTATGTGATTATGAATATTTAACCTAATCATTTTTTAGATTGTGGCATAATAGTTAGAGAATTAATTATAAAGGAGATTGATACATATAATAAGATAGGAGAGCTAGGTTAGACATTCTTGGGAATATCACGTTTGAGTATGGCATTATTTTGTCAATCAATATGTATGTTTGTCATTCAAGATCACCCATATTCAATTATACTATCACTATATTGCTTTGTGATTGCATTTAGCATTACAAGTTTGTTTATCTCTTTATATGGATAATCATCTGAAGCTATTTACATGCTATATTTATACAGTCAAAAGCATTTGAGTCTAGAAGATAACCCTTAATGTACAATTGTAATATCATTATAATATAATTATAGACTTTATAATTAGTGTTTAATTATTTAAATGACAATATTAATCAAATGTAATGACGTATAATTTTCTATATTACATATATTATATTTCCTATTATAAATATAAAAATTGTTCCAATCATCGCAAAGTCTATATATTGATTCACATCATCTAAGTATGAGATTACAGTTGCTCCTAATAAAATCAGTAAAAATATAAGATCATTGATTTTATAATCTTGGCATTTATAGTAATAGCAAATGATTGATCCAAATTCTAATAAAAAGCAAAGAAACGTTGCTTATAAATGATTTTCTCTAAATATTAGTTGAATAAATATAAAAAATATTTTGGTAACATGTTAATTGAAATAATAAATTATTACAGGTTTTCTTAATGAGGTAAATCTGTAAAGCTTTATAGATTGCAATATTTGAAACATGCATCCAAAAATAACACAAATTATATTTGCAACTTCATAAATTGATGCTGCTTAAATTAAATGATTGATGCAGAAAAGATATAACAGTATTGAAAATGCTATATCAAATTATTAAATATTTAAAACCCTGTAAAAGATTTAGTTGATTTTCAATTCTATTTTCTTTGTTAATATCAATTTCTCTTCTGTTGTCATTTTGATATTCTCAAATGGTTATTTTTGATTTCTAAATGTAAAAACATAATTCTTAGAAGTTGTTGGTCTAGTTTATGATCGCAAAGTAATTTGATAATGTGTTCTGATTTTTACTATTATGAGTTTCAATATATAGAAAAATGCGATAAATATGAAAGATATCCATACGTTTGAAATGAAATAATTGTCTTAATTCCTATTTTGTAATTTTAGACTACTATTCCCAATATCATAAATAAAAAAAGGATAACTAATGTAAATTAATGGCCAAATTTAGATAGAGAGCAGTGATTAGAGATAAATACTAAAATCAGCATTGAAATAATAGAGATATTATATAGCAATAACAAAATCCAAGCATAAGTGATGAAATTCGTCGAAGATTATAGATATCAGTATCATTCCCAAAACAAAGTACATTACAATACAATACATTTAATATATAATATTTGCATGCTCATATTATTAGGATGAATAATAATACTTTTTTTATGGTTGAACTAGCAATTCCACAAGATCAGAATCTGATAATATTCTTGATTTTTTTTTTACTAGAACATGTATTAAATTAAATGGTTTGACATCTTGTTAAAATATAAAGTCAATTAAGCATTTCATATCTGAATTTAAAGTGGATTCAATTTATGAAACATTATATTAATAATGCTCAGCTGGAATTTATTCTATCCATAAGGAAACTAAAGAACAATTTGAATTAATATTTTGGAGAGATATTATAATTTGATTGTTTTATTATAAGTTTGCTACCTTTTTGATATCTGGAAGTGGAATGCAAGACGAATTTACACATTAATAATTAGACTCAACTTTGCATTAAGGATTACACCCATCTAAACTTTTATTATTGCTATCATCACACTCTTCTTCTCCTACAACAATCCCATCTCCACAGACTGATTAACAAACATCATGTATTAGATAATACCCAGGTAAGCACTTTTAACATGTTCCATTAATTGGATTTTAAGACTTATCTGAGCATTCAAGACAAAAGGATGAAATTTGATTGCATGTCTTACATTGTGATTAACATTGCGAACAATCACCATCATTGATGTAATATCCATCAATACATAATTGACAATTAGTGTTTAATGAGCAGTATATACAATTACTTTGACATCTTGAACATAATGAATACTAATTTTAAATTCTAAGAGTGCAATACCAATTTTATTCAATATAATTATTAAAGCATCCATCTCTAGGTAAATCATTACCATCATCACATTCAAAAATATTTTAATTATCATTTCCACTACTTTGATTTTCATTTCCACTACTTTGATTTTCATTTCCACCACTTTGATCATCAGTTCCATCACTTTAATTATTATTTTCATTATCAAGGACACAAATTTACTTTACTTCCTTAAATCCTTGTTTGCAAAGGCACTATTTATTTTCATCTATGTATCTATTAGACTAGCAATCTATGCATAAATTTTAATTGTTAGGTTCCTAACATAATATACAAGAGTAATGGCAATTAGGTATTTTTACACAAATTAAATTACCTTCATCTCTATATCCATTAATACAAACACAATTAGATTCGTTTTCTAGTTCTCGGAAGCTAACATCTTTTGATTAACACGAAATACAACTATTTGAAGACAATGGTTATGAACAAGTTAAACAAGAATAATGACAAATAATTTCACAAAGTTATGTAGTTGAATTTTCTTAATAATCTTATTAACAAATGCATTATTTGTTTAATAATACTCTTTGTAAATTTGGAAGACATTTTATACATTGATCTAATTCATCACAAGCATAACATTATTTTTGAATCAAACATGACTTAAGACAACCTTAATATTCATCTTCAAAATATCCATTCTTACAGATACATTGTTTATCAACAAGCTACCTATTTATTTATGAGTCACAGGTCAAGCAATTAGACTTCAAAACTCCATCACATGTTAAGCAGGTTGGATGACATATTGGTAAACATTAGTTAAGTATTTCTTCATAACCCTATCTGCAGTTGCATTACCCTTACACTAACTCTCGATCATCCAAACAAGATAAACATTTATTTTTTTCACAATTCAAACAAGGAAAAGTACATTCTAATTAAAAAGAAGATCATTACTTTTACATTATGGTACATCATCTAATTCATAATATCCGTCTTTACATAAACATTGGTTATTATTAAATACTCTTCTTAATGCTGGATCACAAGATAAACAATAATTTAAATCAAGGGTACAAGTGAAACAATGATAATTGCATTTCTTTAATGCTTACGATGTATATTCTATACATCCAATTCCTTTAGTAGTACAAGCTACACAAGTTTAAGTTGTTTACTAATAGAATTCATTTTATTAAGGGCATAAATAATTAACATTTCTATCATATAGAATGAAGATTTGATTCATTCCACATGATTTTTCCCTTGAATCATTATAATTCTCACTCAAGCAAGTAAATTTTATTGTTAATTATTCTTCATAATGTTCATGTCTAATAAAAACGGCCAAATTATAATCCACGTCTGACTTTCCAGACAATTACAATGGTTCTAAGTCTTTTATCGTATATCTGTATTCTGTTTCTTCAACTTTTATAATGAACTAATCTTCAATAGACCAACCATCTATAAAATATAAGGTGCAATAAATTCTAATTTAATAATGATAAGGTAAATCCATAAATTATTTGACGTAACTGCCATACCCCCAAGTAGCAAATCCTCCAATTATTTTATTAGTTGGTAAATTTGAGAATAGCAATTTAGTGAAACTATTATCACTTGAAGGTTAAATATTAAAAGTATTTTCAATAGTTTTTGAATCAAACTCTAAAGTATAAAAGTCTTTAATTAAATATACTCCACTAGAGTTTTAGCTTAATCCTGGAGTATATTGCAAAGTTTCAATATTTATATAATCTGTACAATTTCTGACAGTTTCTAAAACTCTACTATGGATTGGGCATTTAGCCACACATTTGCCTAAATGAACGTAATATGGAAACTTGCATTTGAAACATGCCTATTAAGAATAAGTTGTACATCCTGAATCTAATTTTGATGCTTAATAAATATAAATTTTATTTTAAAATGCATACATTGCATTAACTCCTTATATATTTTATTCTATACGAAATGTTAAAAATTAAGGAGTTGATGGTATGATATTTTCTGTATTAAGTATAACCTTTTACACTGGAATAGTTGTACCATTTAGTAAAGTCAATTAAGTCTAATAAACATCAAAAAAATTGGATGGATTGGCAATAAATTTGTTATTGGTTTTATTGATAGTAATAAACTCATTTTAAAAATATGTTATAGTATAAGAAGTTGATTTACAGTCAGTTGTAGTACAAGTAATTGTGGTTGTTGATTCATTAAAATATGCATACTTAAATAACCTAGTAATTGAAGTCGAAAATGATTGACTTTCTTATTGGAGGACAAAATTCTTGACTGTTGTTGTCTCACTAGTAGAATCAAGTTTTAATCTTATATAAGACCCATCTTTCCATTCTCCAATTAAATATAGAATGCCTTGCAATTGTAATTTTGCACCTGTTTAAGCATGTGAAAAAGTAGAAATAACGATTTCCTTAATTTATTCACTGGGGGTTTGCTTAAATTCATCACTTAACCATACTCCATCAGCTATCTGGTATGTAATGAGATTGGATGAATCTGGAAATGTTCTTGAAAAGACATCTAAATACATGATTATTTTTACTTATTGTGACACTTGGTAAGAGGCTCGGTATAATACAAGTTGTCAATAACGGTGATTATAATTGCTCTTTTGTAGATTCGCAATTATTGACACAAGTTTATGTAGAACTCATCAGTGGTGAATTTGATGGACAACTCATTTGAATCCCATCTGTATAAAGATTAATATTTCTAATTCCATAATAAGAATTCTCATTTTCATTTAAGGAATTAAACTTTATCGAAATAAAGTTTTAATCTTTAACTTAAAAGTCAAATATTAATTCAATAGTAGTAAAATAATGATTGCCTTTTGGAGCCACACAAAGATTACTATATAATTCTATTTGTGATTTATAAAACAAATTTTGATATATTATCTTATCGTCTATTGTAATAATAACTTCACTATCATCAAAGAAATTAAAATATAGATCAGCCTCCAATTTTATTTAAGTGACATCCTATGAACTACTAGAAAAAGATCTATAAATTTCTTATCCAGAAAGGGTAGCAATAAATTATCTTTCGCATTGATAATAAAACAAAGCTTAAACATCTTACCCTTTAATGTACCATAGAGGAGTATCAGAGGATGAATCAATATTTTTCAAATCTTGAAATTCTAGAACCCAAGCAGAGATATTGAGTACAAATAAAATAAAAAAAATCATATAATAATGGATATTTTGATTGAAGATATTTTTGTTCCAATATTTGAGTACAATAGAGATAAGACGTAATAATTTAAGGTTTGATATTACGGTATATTAAACTATTGTATATACATTAATAAATATGTTCAAAAAAATGAATTTAAAGCATTTTCATAGCAAATGAAGTATTTCCTTTGTATCTTTTTTCTTAGTTCATTAGAAACTAAAATTGCATTTACTAATTACTTTACTAGTTTTCTCTATTGTTGGATCCTTAAACAATGCAGATCATTGTGAACAGTGAATCTAAAAACAGGAATGATCCCATCACTATACAATAATTGAGAGCCAGAGTATCTGCATCATCAGCTAAAAAAAATTAAGAGCATAACTTGCGAATCTATGAATAACTGATTATTGTAATGATTGTCAGAACACTGCGACATAAAAAAAGAAATGAAGAAAAAATCAAATAAAATGTGACTATTTTTTGAGATTTCAGTTCAGCACCAAAAATTCCATTACAACAATTAATGATCCTTAAGAAATGTATGATGTCTAATAAGACCAAGTAATAGAGGATCCCAAAGTTATCTGGATCCTATTGTAATTCTTCAAAATATATAAATGAATGATAGGCCTCTATGTTGACCAATGATATCATGTTGTATATAGATAATACCTTGAAATATCTGATAATAATACAATAAGGATTGTGTTTGCTAGACTAAATAATGTTTTTTTGGCTTTCAATTTTCGATCCTCTTTCACAATAATTCTAACCAAGTCTTTATGAATTTGCTTTTCATCTCTATCATGCATTTCAGAGGCAAAAGATACTCCTTAAATCTATCTCATGATTATCTGATGTTCATCCTCAATTTTATTCATATATAAATAATTATAAACATTGATTGTAAGGTAATATTCTAATTTTAAAAATTATTCAATATATGCAAAAGTAAGTTTATCATCATAATTAAGAGAGGAAATAGATCAGGCATTAAAATATTTCTGTTTCAAGTATACCTATTACAACCTATTTGCTTTGATATTTTCATTATTTCAATATAATTTGCTCCCATTTGCTCTACCAATCGGATTACTGATTATCTAAGAAGTTATTTGTTGGATTTGCTTTTCTAAAAGAAATCTCATATTGTCGTTGTAACATATGCTTCAGGTTTTGGCAGCCATTTTTATAATAATTCTCTATTATATTGATATGTATTACTACATTTTTGTAAACTTGTTTGTTGTCTTTACAACATTTCTTGGAATTAAATGGAGTTGTCAATAAGATAATTAGCATGAATATTCAACTATCTTTAGATATGTAAAAAAATATAAATCATATTTATAGCTTCAAGGATTTTATAGTATTTCAGTATTAATTGCTTCATTATGTGTGACAATTAAACTGAATCAATTGGTCAATTGGACTTGGCCCTAAACCTTTTGGTGGTATTGGATGTATTTAAGTGCTCTTATAGGTAGTGCTTTTACTATATTAATGATCCTAATTACTAAATTAATTAATTAATTCTACTACCATAGTATATCTCCTCATTCAAATGAATGTAAAACATAAGTCCTTATTTAGATAAAACCTTGTTTTGGTCTTTTTATCTTTTTTCAATGGCCAGTACCTTATCTGGTATATGGATAATAAATACATTCAATTTACTTGGTATGAATCTAAAAATGGAAATTGGAATCATTGTATTTAGCATACTTATTGCATTCAATTTGGTTGTGTTTGCAGGAACTCTTTTTATTTTTAAAGACATTTCCATATACTTTACTCATCTCATGAATGCTGATTTCTAACAGAGAGAATTACCATGTAGTCCTAGAATGGATGAAATTAGAATCAAACAGAATTTAAAATCTCCAATACTATTAAAAAAATTGTCATCCTCCTATTTTCGTTTAGTAACTTGTTAAGAGTTCTTATTGTATGCTAATACTAATAAAGAAGAATTATTTACAGAAAGAGCGAATAATTTATCATAAAATATAATTAGAGATGTTAATTAGGAAATTAAAAGAATCAAAAAGTCAAAATAAAAAACAGATATCGTTCTTGAAACTTAGAAAACATAAGCTGCTGTTAATACTTAATGCATTATTTGTTGTGAAAAATAGGCTAATTCAGTATTAATGAAATGTGGTCATGGCGGTATATGTTATGAATGTGCATTTGAAAGTGCATAAAAAAGTAAGGAGTGCTTTCTATGTAGACAAAGAGTCACAGAAATATATGAAATTGATTAAAATGATTAAGGCAATTATCTTAAGGTTTATAGTAAAACTAGAATTATTTGATTTCCTTATTTATATATATTTAGATAGAAATTATTATGTACTTTTTTTAACATTCTATTGCTCTATAACTATTGTGATTTTGTTTTACAAATATGCAGAGACTAATACTATTTTAAAGATTAGACACAATTTTATAGATTTACTAAATATCCTATTTAAGTAGCAAAATGAAATTATAAATAAAAGCTATAATTGTTAATTCTAAATTTAAATACTTTAATGCATTATACACTAAGTCACTAAAGATAATCAAGATATTTTGAAACTAGATAAGAGAATTTAGACAATGATAAAATAATATTTCTTTTAACTATTTTGGAAAATATTTAATTGAATATACAAAACTAAACTCATTAAATACACTGATACTATATTTATTTATGAATGATATTAATTAACACATTGATCAATTTAAATCTTTTTATTTTGATTCTTAGTTAATACACTGAAGTCGAATATCTCTAAACTATGTCAATAATTTCTAAATATCCAAGAACTCCTCAGTTTCCATTTTCTTGTCTTATTATAAAGACTAAATTTATGCATTAGAAACATTCTTTAGTCTTTGTCTAAGCATATTAAAGGCTGGTCCTTAAGGCAATAGCATCATTAAGCCAAACAAACATTTCATTAAGAAAGGGTGAGAATCATACTCCAACAATTGTAACCTTAAAACTTTAATATTTATATATATTACAGATGAACACTGGTGTTTCTAGAACATTAATTAATTGGGCTATTTCTAATAAGATGTATTAATTGACTTCCACCTCTGAAAAACTAATTATTATATTATAAGCTAATTCATATTCTTCAGATAATAAACATAGTGTAATTACACTCATTGAATTGTAACAAAATGTTCTGTAGAGTGTTTCAAAGATTTCTTAATTATGTTATCTTTATTTCTCATCTTTTTCATGTTTTAGATTTCTAAGTATATTTCTAAGATTTTATAATTCTTTTTCTGAAATTAACAAAGTTGTTAATGTTTGAACAGTATTACTAATGAACAGTACATCATTATCTGAGTAAATTTCTAATAATTTAGCTGTTATTGTGAAATAGACCTTCTATGGATTAAGAAGAGAACATAATTTTTTAAATATCTAATCACCTTTCTTTTCTGATTATTCTTAATTTTTATGGAGCATAGTCAATATTTTGTCAATTACTATTTCAAAATATTGACTATGCATTGATATATTTGCTAATACATCCATAATGTTTTAGACTATAGCAGATTCTGAATCTGCCAATTTATCAATTAGCTAATTAATTCATTATAAATACCTTTGTTAATATATCTTCTATTGTTGGAAATAGTGACTCAGAATATGTTTCTAATAAGTGTTTCATCCAAATTAATGCAGATTCAGCTGTGTTGCTTTTTTTATCAGTTAACATCTCCTTTATTGTTGGTACAATATTCATAAATTCTACAGACTAATTTTTCACTCGCTCCATAACTTTTAGTAATAATTCATTTGTTTTCTAAGCAGCTTTTCTTATTTCTTCTTCTTCATGAGAAAGTAATATAAGAATTGGACCTAATATTTAACTTAAACTATTCAATATAGTTTTTCTTAAAGGTGATTCAAATCCTCCAAAATATTGTTGCATTTAATTTTTAGAAATTGGAGATGTATTACTTCTCAGATACTCTTCTGGTTTGATGTGAGATGTTGAATGTTATAATCCCAACTTCCCTTTTTATTCATCCTCTAATTCTTGTTAAAATACTCTTAAATATTCAAAAATCCATAGTAAAGAATTTAATTTAGCATAATTATTTTGATTTCCTTTCATTTAACAAATTTTTAATAAAATCTCTATAATCTATTCATTAACTCTCTAATCCAGATTCACTTTAATTTCTACTTATTTCAAGAATTCATTTGCTTACAAATCTGCACCATTACGAACTTCTCTAGTAATACTGATTCATTTTACTTGTTTGATTCTCCTAACATCATGAAGATTCCTTCCAATATCATAGGGAAATAAATGTATAAATCATTATTGTGACATTGATTCAAGACTTTTATCCATCCAAGTAGGAATTAACGAACATAAGTTACTCTTGACTTCAATTTACTCTATAACTAAGTCATAAAGGAGTTCAAGTTAAAATAACATATTTTTCCTGGATCTGAAAATCTCTCCTAGACTGCTATTTGAACCTGTGTCTTTAATTATGCATCCAATAAGAACATGGCTTAAACAATTTAATTATCTTATTCTGCTGATCTTCCCAATTGATAATCAAATATTTCATTAAAATTTAGAAGGATCATTGTTTTCATTATTTTTGTCAATTACAACAAACATTCAACAGCATATTATCTAGCTTTGTCTTCTTTATCATTTAAGCATTCCAAAATAGGTTAAGTCAGGTCTTTAACACATCTTTCAGCTAATTATGGAAACTATATATGAAATAGCAATTACTTCTTTCACTAGAATTTCAGCAACTGTCTGAATGGCAAACATCCCTTATCTTTTTAAATACAATTATGATGTAGAGGTAAATTTAATTTTTAAAGTTTCTATTATTTGTTTGATTAATAATTCCTTTCCACCTTAAGCATAAGATTGAACTAGCGATTTTAGTTATTGACATCCTTATTGTTTCTTATCCTGACTTTTATCCTACAATAATTTGATGATTTATTAAGGTACAACATTGTCATCCATTAGAATATATAAGTTTATTATTAAATTTCATATTTTAAAGGGCAAAAAATATCATCATAATAATAAAATGACTTGTAAATATAAATAATCCTCTATTATCAATAAAATAATAATTGACTTTAAGAAATAAATGATAAATAGAATTCAATTAAATTAGATTTGGTTCTTTATCTTATTTTTTTCATATTATTTAGAAATTTCAAATAAATTAGACCATTTATGAATAAAATAATTTCAATAAAAATGAATTGGAAAATTTTAGGAGATTTTATTAGCTTAATCATCCAAACCAACCTATCACCTTCCCTAAATAATTAGTTTTTTACTAGTTTTCAAATTACATTTTATTACCTACAATTAACATACTTTTTGGTGAGTGAAAATCATGAATACATTTATCGCTTGATTAATACTTTATCTAGAATTAGTTTGATCACTCCGATATTTATAGATTCATATTCTATGAATATGTTAATTGGAGCAATCATAATTTTTATAAATGTTGTGCCATACATCATCATAACATATAGAAGGATTACAAAAATAAATCATAATATTTCTAAAAGTATTTTGCAAGTAAAAATATAAAATATATTAAAGATGTCAACAATGGTTGTTAATTATTACTTTTTATATTTTTCATGGTTTTTATATTTACCTTAACTTTACTATGTAGGTTGGAATTATATCTATTCAAGTGCTTCACTTCTAGTTATAGCATCAGTTGTGTTAATGTTGACAATTCTAAGTCTTATAATTTCAAATGTCTATTTTATTAATTTTGAATTCAACGAACAACATTTAAGAAAGCATTTTTCTTATAGTGATTTATTGGCATAATTATTAATGATACCAATGGCTCTCTTATACTTAAATAATGATACAACAACTCAACTTATTAGTAGAATATTGCATGGTTTAATTCTAATTATTCAGATCTATGATGCATATTTCTCATTGCCCTTAGGGTAAAAAAGTTAAATTAATTGTTAGATTTTCCGCATCAGGTTTCACCTTAAATCGAGCGTTGATGACACATTCAGTAATTTTTACATTCTCATCAATTAAAGCTCTCAGCACTGCTAGTCCTTATAGCTTAGCCACAATTATGTTGATAATGCAACCTGTAGTCTAATATTTGTTTTAAATTCTTTTTGAGAGCAAGAGATCAAATGTATATATATCTAGCAATATAACTAAAAATTAATATTATGACTTACTTTATATAGAAGATTTTTTTGAATTAAGTTAATTGGCATAGAAAAACAAACAAATAGAAATTGAATTTATCTAAAAACTTGTTCTACACACAAATAAATGTAATTCAACAAAATGTTAATGTAGGAAAATAGAACCCTAAAAAATTCTATAATTTAATCAAATCGTTTTAATGATTTCATGCTTATTTAAAGGTAGCTTTGAAAAATATAAACATAATTAATTAAATTTAAGAGTATTTGAAATATTTAGCCTTAAATTTTTAACATTCATAAATAAATATAAACATAATGCTCCAAAAAGTTATTAGGAATTAAAGATTTTATTTTAAAAGAAAAGAGATTATTCATTTTATTTTATTTAAATGTGTCTTGTATTGCAATAAATTCTTTAAACATAGTTACGAAAAGATGAGGATTACAATATTAATAAGGATACAAGAGTTTCTAATGTTAAATTACAAGTAAGTAAAAGTGAACATAGTATTGTATAAGATCTATATTAAATGGATTAGGTTAAAAATAATATCATACCATTATTATTATAAGTAGGTTAATTTAAATAATAGTTTTGGAAATCTTTTTAAGAAGGCAAATTTTCATAATATTCTTAAATTGAGAAAGAAGTTAGAAAATTATAATAATTGAGAGACAACCTTATATTATAGTTTAATGTTTATCAACCAATGTTTTATCATAATGGTAGAACCTTCAATGTTTAATTTTTAAAGTTTAATGCTTTAATTAATCTTCTATTATTTAATAACTTAAGAAAGTATTTTGAAATGGAGAAAGGTAAATCATATAATTATTTATATTATAGAAAGGAAGGAAATCTTATAATTTGAAAAAAATATGAATTCATTTGAAATAACTAATATCAATTTCTTTAAAGGTGAAGCAATATCTGTAAAGGTGTGCATAGCATTTGGACCTAATATTGGAAAAGTAATGAATAAAGTGATTTCTCCTTTGATTCCAAAATTCTTTGGATTTGGCCATTTTTCACATCCCCTTAATTCATTTATTGATTATACTAAAGGCAATATTAATCAATTAATGCCTGCTTGGCTTGAACCAGTACATGATGAAATGATGTAAAATTATATTCGAAGAGGTGTAACAGCAAGAATTGGTAAGTATTTCCAGACATTTGCTAAACTTTATGATAAAACATTAATAAAATGTTAAGTCTATTTAGCTCATAATTTTAGTTAAGAGTTAGAAGATGATTTTACAATGATAGGATGTCTAAAATCACTTGAAGAAGAATAACCTAAATTTATAGGGGAGGATGGAAAACGATTGAAAAATGTAGCATTTAAAGGGTATTAATATGTATTGTTTGATTTGAATGGAAATATTATGGGAATTACTAGGGGATTATATAAAATGATAGAGAAAATGTAAAGGTTAGTAGTAAATAAAGGAACATATCATGAGATAGATGAATTTAAATCATTTAATAATATATCAAAATCTGATAATTCTTCATAAGAATCTGAAAGGTAAATGTAATTTTATATTGAAAAGTTATAATACATTAGATTAAAAATGGTCCAATGTAGAATTATAAATTGATGATTTCTATAGGAATGTTTTAATATGGATGATTCTACCTTTTATATCTAGAGAAATAGAATCTACAGGAATAGAATTCTTGATGAATGGATAAACTCCTCCTAAAAATAGATATTAAAATTTGACTGATTTAGACATCAGTAATCTTTTAGTTTAAAATAAAGAAACTTATTTATTCATTCCAGAAGATATAAATTTATTTGTATAATAATATGAAAAAATAATTTAAAAGATTATTGATGATATAAGAGTGTAATCAAATAATTTTTCATCAGGAAGTGGATATAAAGTTTAAAAAAGTGATTATCAAGATATTGATCAATTCAACGCAGTAACTATCTTTAATGAAAAATTATGTGTATTTTTTTATGATGAGCATTTGAAAAGACATTAAACAATTAATTTTGGTTAAGCAAAGTAATCTGAAATTACAAAAACATAAGGTAAACCATCATCACGATCATCGATATAAGAAAAACAATCATTAAATAGTAAAAGTCAAGATGATAGCGAATAACTAAAAACAAGGGCAGAAAGAATATATCAAGATAGATATTCAAGATATATTGAAAAATTTTCACCATAAGATTTTCATCCTGTACCAGTTATGTATTCAGTAAATTATGAAGAATATCGATATAGAAAAAATGAAGTTGATCATAAATAATAAATTTTTGTTGTTGAATTAATAGTTAATGAATAATAATTACTTAATACAGAAAAAGGATATAGAAGATAATTAAGAGATACTATTAAATAAATTTATCAAAATTATCAATCAAAAAAATAACTGTTAGAATAATAAACTGATGAAGAAGTTTCCATTAGTGTATAAGGTAATTTTAGTGAATAGAAAAGTTTACATGATAAAGATATTACAAATTATCAATTCCCTTCTCATCCTTCACATTATATTGATGATGCATATATTTTTGAAAATAAAGAGGTTTTAATAACTGATTAAATTTTCAGTTCTAAATAAGATGAAAAGGCTGATTATTTTTTATTAAGTAATAGGTCTAAATAAAGTAAGCCTTTGTTAGAAGTAGCTGAAAGAAGCAGCAAAGACATTAAGAGGAATAATTAAGGTTCTATATAATCAGAACATAGTGTTGGAGATGCATAATTTAAAAGTTCAAAACTCAATGTCACTGAAAAAGAAATTGCATAAAGTGTGTTTCTTAAATTTAGTTAAAGAAAGAGACAATAAATTTTCTATAATGAAAATGAATCTAAATTACCTTAAGAGAGCAAAGATTCTTAACAATAAGTATTTGAGGAGTATTAAATTAATTATACTGAAAATTTAAAATTGTTTGAAACCTAATATCTTTTAGTTTAATCCTAATTGAATATAATAAGCAATCCATATTCGTATAGAATATAAAAATATTTATTTTCAGCTACTTTTATTTTGATAGTTTGTTTTATCATACTAATTTCAACATCCACTTAAGGATAATATGATTTAAGTAGTTGCCTCAATTTAATAGAATTAATGATTACAACTTAAACTTCATTTTCATAAATTACACATAGTCTATATCGTAATGAAATTATAAATCAATTATAAATTTAAGAAATGGAAGTATTGAAATAGTTTTATAACAATTAATTTTTTGGTTAACTTCAAGAATTAATCAACATATAAAGTGATAATGCAATTAAAATCAACTAAGCTAACTTAAACTTCTAATAGTTTTATGATATCGAAAATAAAATTTTAAAAAATACAACCTTATAAGAAGTAATCTAATTAAGTCTAGGATAATTCTATAAACTCAAACAAACTTATAGTAATCATTCATTCATAGTCGATTCTTCTCTAACATATGCATCAATTGCTAATCTCAAAGAAATTGGAGAACTTCCTTAAACAGCTCACCAATTATGCTATTAAGAAAACCTCAATAATCATAAATATTCTCAAAATATTCTTATTGTCTATATGGCAGTTACTTTTTTTTTGGTAATGCTGTTATAATTTACTTAAATCCCTTTGATTTCAAAATTAAGGAGAAATCATAGAACTCTCTATAAAGAAATAATTTAACTTTAACCATTAGAAGTCAACGATGAAATTGAAATTTTTGATTCTGTAGTCAATATATTTAAAAAATCAGTTTATGAATGGATGCTGATTGATTTTGTATAGGAAACATAAATTTTTGAAATCAATAGGCAACGAAGGTCTGTTGCCCATACTCCAGGGTTACAAAAGGCAAATAACTCTGATCTCGGATCATCTCCTAATTAAAATAAAAAAAATAAAAATAAGTTAATGGAAAAATTAAAAAAATCCAAAATGAATCAAAATAAATACATTGCAATATTAATGGCTGGTCTCCTTGTAATTTTAGCATATTTCCTTGTTGTCTTTCTTATAATTTTTATGCTATCAAAAGATATTATTACAAATATTGATGCTATATTCTAATCAAAGTTGGCACAATCCTCAATTATTAATTTAATTAATAATGTAGATTTATTAGCTTATTCAACTCTTTCAAATGGTTTATATGATAACATTATGAATAAAAGTTAATTTAAAGCTTACTCTACAGTTTTAAGTGATAACTCAACTGACATCTTTTTTGAAATATATAAGAACTAATTACTTTCAACTTTTGTGGATGCATCATTATACAATTAGTTTAATATTTTAAATGAAAAAAACATTTGTACATAGGGAATAGGAATAGATTGTTCATCAACTGATACTATATCTTTAAATCCTGGAATAATTGCTTATTATGAATAAGGAATGAAATCTCTCTTCACTCAAGTAAGTACGATTATAGCCCAATATCCATAATTTTATGAGGAAGAAAATGTTGTAAATTCTGAGCAAACTTTAATTGAATTCTACAATAATTAATATCATATAGTTTATATTGATTATGGCAGTGAAATTTTGATCAAAGCTCATAAATAAATAATAAGTATAGAAAAAGATTTATATAATTAATTGTTAGATGTCTATAAAAAATTATTACTCATATTCACATTGAGTGTTGGTCTATTTGGATTGATTATTATTTTATTGTTAGGAAGATATTTGCTGAAAATTCAAAAAGATTCAATAGATACATGTTTAACAGCTATATTACTTGTATCACCTAAAAGATATTTAAGTAAATAACTAGGTTTAGTCATCTAAAAGAAATTATGATTAATGTTTATTAGACATATTGATTAGATAACAATTCAATTTTGTTAATATATATATATTTTTAAAGTTGATTCATTATAATAAAATTAAAAAAGAAATTAATTAATAAATAAATGAAACGAGCATCATCTTTAACTAAATAGTCTTCGTAAACATCCAAAATTAGTACTTAAACTTCCTTTAAATAAAATCAAAAATACTAAAATGTAAAATCAAAATACAAAGAACCAAAAAAGATTCCTGGAGCAACATCTTATGATCCATTAAATAGCTCTGGGAAATTATCTGCCATATCATAAAATTTATTGAGAATAGTAATTAAACTTAGTATTTCAAATTTTGAAGATTATATTAATTTAAAGCAAGTATGTTAGAGGTTTTATTATGAATTGGATTCCAATATTCATAATTTTTAATACATAAATCCTTTATAATCTTAGAATATTAAACAAGTTGTAGAATAGTTAAAAGTGGTGTATTTTAACTAATAAATCAATCGCTACACAACTTTTCATGAAAAAATGAATTCCATGTTTCAATATGGAGCTACCAAATTAAATTTGCCTGATAAATTAGTTGAATCCTTATAAATTTAGGTTTAAAGTGCTAGGGTAAACAAAAAATAATTCACTCCTTAAATACTATTTAGGAAATTAAATTTTGCATCTCATTTATATTTCAAAATATTATTAGATGGAATACCTATGAATATGAAGAGTGATACTTATGATAGTATTTAAGTTTACTTTAAAATAGAATCAAAATATTTAAATTTATCAAAAGAATTTATGAAAAACTATGAATGTTAAGAGATTCTAAAAAAATCAATAAATTAAAAAGCATTTAATTATATGACTGATGGTCATTATTTATTCACATATTTTGAGAATGATAAATAAATGTTATATGTATTATGGGAAAATTCAACTGTAGATTTAATGTATTATTTTTGGAAATAATTAAAATAAAAGTATTTTTGGATTAACAAAGGATTAATACAAAAATAGTATAAATCAATTATGGAATAAAGATCTAAATAAAATATCTAAAATTCAAGAGCACTTTCAGAATCAAAATAGAAATAATAAGTAGATGAAGATAGTGATGATGAATATATATCATTTTAATTGTAAAAATAAACAACATTGACATTACCTTCAATAAAATCGCCTTAATAATAATAATAATAATAATAATAATAATAGTAATAATAATAATAACTTCCTCCTAAACCAAAGAAAAAAGTATCAACATTCTTAAAAACAAAAGTTATTTAAAATAAGATTTAATATGCTTCCATGAAAGATTATATGTATGATTAATAAGATTTTGAATTGATGATCAATATTCATACAGGAATAAAAGGATAAAATTTATTTTATTTTGTAGATACAAAAGCAATGCCAAAATTGGATGAAGATTGTTTATATTTTACTTATAAAATGAAAGAACATATAAATCTTTCTTACAAATTTTATTTAGATAATAAATTAGGAATGAAAGAAGCAGTTGAAAATTTATTTTTATGTGATATAACATTTAAGGATAGAGATGATTTTAGAATACTATTTAGTGGTTTTGTATAAATGTTTAATGAAGATACTACATCTGTAGCTAAATAATATGATGTCTCTTATATGGATATAAAAGAGTGGAGATCTCTTAAATTATGGAATGAAAATAGGTTTGAATTAGTAATTTTGTTTGGTACCCAACCTTCAGTAATTAAACTTTTAGAACTCAAACTAATTGACATAAATTGATGATTGTTCTTATTAATAAATGATAACTTGGAAAACTATCAATAAAATTATTATTTGTCATTTCTTTTATAATTTTGGCAGTTTAAAATAGACCTAATATTGTTCAATTTTACTATCTATTTTAGATTAGATCTAATTTCTTCTATTTGTTGGTTCAGTTTTCATTTTAATACCTGATTATTTTTTTTCAATCGACAATGGTCTAGTTTTACATCATGATTTACTTATGGACACTTTTTTTGTCTGATTTAGATAAATCATAGCTTTTAAGGTAATATTTATCTTCATTATCCTCATCCTCTTAAATTAAATCAACAGGCTTGAATTAGTCAAGTAAAATTAGTCTAGGGTCTAATGAGTCCAATTTTTCCCAATTCACAATTTAATGAGAGTTTGCGTATAATCCATCTTTTTTTAGTTTTCTTTCTCGATAGCTGCTTGTTTTCACGTACAATGGTTCAAAGATAATTGATCTAGATCTAGATTAATTAGATTGAGTTATTAGTTTATCTCTCAACTATTCCTTCTTACTTTTTTACCAATCCTCAATTAATAACTTCTTTGATTAAAGTTAATCTGTTGAATGATTTCCAATTCTTTAATAAGTTAGGCGTGAAGGTTTACTAAAACCAGGTTGATCCTTTGTATTAAAAGGAATATATAAAGATTTAAATTATTTTCGAAATTCCTAAGTATCTACTTTCATTAATTTATAAAGCAAATTCTCAGCTATTTTAGGTTCTTTATTAAACATTTATTTTGAAAGCTCTTATAATAATAATAAAAAGCTCATATAAGTTATTTCGTTTTAATTTTTGTTAACTCGTCTGAATAAGTTATTCTAATAAATTATTTAAATAAAATACTAATTCTTTAAAAGATAAATACTTAGTTTTCACATTTTCATTATTCTAAATAGTATTTTTAATTAAAATATTTGAATTGGAAGGTAAAATATTATTTTAAAGTTTACTAGTTTCATCAATTTTAGATTATGTCTTTATATGATGAATTTTCTAATCCAATAATCCAAACTGTCGACAAAAAATAATAAATTTACCCTCTGTCATTGTATTTGATTCATGGTTAATTCTATTGAAATCATCAGAAGGACCACGAACATAAGATATCTTAGAATAAAATTTATATATTTCCTTAAGGTGTGCTTGTTTTTTAGAATTAGAATAGAAAGACTCATCTGTTTAATTCTACTCTTCTATCAAACTAATTTCTCCAAATTTACTGTTACTATCATTAATAGGATCTAAAGTATGAAATTTTAGTTTATCTAACTAAGTTTCAATAGATGTCATAATATGTTTGACAACTCCCTTATCTTTTTGATGTGTAATTTAGGTTTCTATTATTTTGTATTTTTCTAATTATTATTCTAAGTATTATGATATGTTAATATATTCATTTTCAGCTTTATTTTGGTTATAAAATTCATCTTATTTTAATCCATTTTTTGTTTATTTATTCCCTATTGGAAATAATTATTTTTTAGTTTCTTCCTATTTTTATATATCTATCTGTTTTTGAATCACATCTTAATTTAATTAGACATCTCTTTATTAAAGTGTATTTAATTAAGTAATTTCCATCTGCTTATCACTTAGATTAAAATTTTAGTTTAACATTAATAAATAGAGAGTATATGAAATTTTATTTATTATTTAATCAAGTGAAGTCAGACCTAACCATTTTGTTTAATATGTTATTAAAATATATTAGTTTACAAAAAATATATTACATTCTAAATCTAAGTAAATAGTGTAAAAAAAAAAGGATGATATTATTTTAACAAAAGTAATAAACAAATTATAAATAGATGTATAAATCATCTAGAATGATGAGATCTAAATAATTAATAGGCTTTATTATCAATAGAATTGATAAATGAATAAATTATCAAATGAATGGATTGCTTTCCTTAACTTTATCAAATAATTCATGATATTTTTCTAATCCTTTCACGTCATCTTTGGTTGGTACTTATACCAAGACTACACTTGTTGGCTTTTTAGTTTATGCAGCAGCCCCTAAATGAATTAAAAATTTATTTTTACCTAATTCTAATCTGCTTCTCACATAAATGTAGGGAATTCCTAGTTCTTCACATTAAAGTGGTAAATGAGACAACACATCTACAGGACTAATATCAGCAGCAAAGACAACAATTCCTGGAGTCTTCTTTCTTAATGCTTTTCCAACTTCCTTAACTCCTCTTTTAATATGTTTAATAGTTATTTCTAAATCATGAATGAATCAATACATCTGGCAATAAATCTAAGAAGTCCTTTCTATAATTTGCTATTGGCTATTGGATTGGCAATAGGAGAAATGTAAAATGTTTATTCTGCTTCTGTCATAAATTAAAAATATAAATAACCATAAATTAAAATAAAATGAACCTATTCAGACGAGTTTGCATCCCCTTATTGAGATAGGTACCTAAAATTGCTACTCCAAGAGTTGTGGCATTATCATTATTGGCTTCTCACTTCATTATGTTTCCTAAGAAAGTGTATGCAACTACAGTTTAGAATCCAGAAGAGTCAAATAATGGTTTCAATAAATATGAAAAATTCTCTGATTAACTTTATGAATAAATTCATTAAGTAAACAAATTCATTATAATAATTAAGACTCATGATATAATTATTGTTGTGGATCCAGATAGATTTGTAGATCATTTTTTGGATGAATTGCTATAAGTGGTTGATTAAGTTGTGAAGGTATAAAAAGTAAGGTCAAAGAGACCTTTAAAAGTTTTGACATTGAATGAACCTATTACAGAAAAATTGGTAAGAGATTTTGAGTAAAAGTACAAAATTACAATTGAATAGGATACTATTATGCTTTTAAAGAATAAATATATTTAAAGGATATATAATTTCAATGCAAATGATTATTTTGAAAATAGAATTCTTTTGATAAATTATTTTAAGAAGATTAATAAATTAACTCAAAAAAAGTTAAACGAATTTGAATAAATTTTATCATATTTACCATCTACAGAAACAGCAGTTTTGGTTTATGCTGACAAATTATTACCATAATATAAGAATGTTTAAACAAGATTTTGTATAATGTAATAAAATGATAATTATCAAAAAAATGAAAAATTACATTGGATTCTAATTGATAAAGCTGTTGCAGATAAATTAGGTATCTAAAATATTTAAAATGGATAATTATTTTTTTTATAGAAGAGTAGTAAATTAAATAATTTCTAATCTTCAATAACTATTAATAATAAAAAGTTATTAATCACACCAGCTGGTACATTAGGAGGTAAATCAGTAGATAATGTAATGGAAGATTTGACATAGGCATATAATGATGCAAATGTGTTTTCAAACAGAAGTTTTGGAAAATCTTTTACAAAATATTCAATTGTTTTAGAATTGGATTTGAATAAAATACCAAAACATGAAGAAACTAGATTAGTAAAAGCCTTTGGAGAATTGAAAAAATATTTAAAGGAGTAAAATCCTGAATTACTATAAAAGACTGAGTTTATATATTTGAATAAGACTCCTAAAGATAATCATTTGGGTTATTAAGTATATATAAGAGATGATGAAAAATATGGAGATCGTTTGAGATAACATTAAGAAACCAATATGGATATCATGAAAAAATTAAGTGTATTCAATGAATTTGGATAAGGTCATAGTTATGTCTATAGATTAGATGAATAAATATAGGTAAGCAAGGATTCTCTAATTTCATTTTTTATGGCTGTAAAGAATGGACATGCAAGTGAATATTTCTAAACTTAAGAATTGCCTAAATATAAAAAGTATTCTATAAAACTAGTAGGTAAGGCATTTTAAAAGGAAGTTATGGAAAGCAAGAAAGATTATGCAATATTTTAATATTCAAAGAATTGTCATGCATGTGGAGAATATGGTTAATTTTATGAAAATTTAGCATTGGAATCATACAAATAAGAAAATTCTACAATGATGTTTGGAAGAATGAACAATGATCACAATAAACCATCATGTATCCAAGATTTCCCCTACACTCCGGTATTTATGGTTTGTAAAAAAGGAATTCAAAATTATCCATATGTTTATAGGTAATACATAAATTAAAATGAAGAAACTAGAAATTCACTCCAGATCTATTGAAAAGCTTTTTTAGTGTAACAAATGCCATAAATTTAATTCCTGAAGATTAATATTAAAAATTGTAATCCGATAGAGCATTATTCATGTAAAATCAATGAGTATTAATAATTTATGATTTATTCTTTATTTATACGTCCAAAATTAAAGTGATAATAGATATATTGTGTACTTTTGCATATTTTATTATTAAACTCATATATACTCTCTCATATTTTGAGTATGGAGTCCAAATACAATTTAAGGGCATTTCCTGCAAACTTAGAGTCAGGTATTTTTTATGTAGTACCATATAATGCACCAATATCACCTCCTTTTTTATATTTTGATGGATTAGCTCTGATCTATATATTAATATTTTTTGATTTACTTCTTTAATAGCTTCTTTAATCTCTTAAACAAACATTTTTAGGTTTTAAATATTCTACTGAGTAACGCTGATATGTATTCCATTTGGATTTTGAGTTGTATTTAAACTCCATCCATTAGAAGTAAGGATTTGATGGATTGAATAGACATTAATGTTTCCTTTGCTTTTAAAACAAACACAATTAATTTTTGGTTGACCGCAAACTTCTAATTCTGGTATTTCATTGATCAATTTCGCCAATTAAATGGTAGCATTTATGATTTATTTACTTAATTCAGTATATTTCTTTCTACCTATTGATAACATTGTAAACCAGGCTCCAGCTGCTCCAACTCCTGTTTTTGAACCTTAGGTAGTTGGTACTATATAAGCACCACCTGACCAAGTGGCTATAGAAAAGAATGCATATTGTCTCAATTAACGAGTTTTAAATAAAACTGTTGAAACACCTTTAGGGGCTAATCCATGTTTATGTTGATCACAAGAAATACTTGTAACACCATCCAGTGTGAAATCAAACTTTCCATAATCCATTCCTTTTTCTTTAGCAAATGCCACAATGAATCCACCTAAACATGCATCAACGTGAAATCCCACCTTCTTCTTTTTTGCAATAGCTGCTAATTCTTCAATTGGATCTTATGTTCCATATGGAAAATTAGGTAATGATCCAACAATACATATTGTATTAGAATTGATATGACTTTTAAGATCCTTTAGATCAACAGCAAAAGTTTTTTAGTTTATTTTAGCTGTTCTTATTTCAATCTTAAAGTACTCTGCTGCCTTATAAAATGCTGCATGAGCTGTTTCTGGAATAACACTTAAATAACTAATAAAATTACATATTGGGTTAAGTGATGTCTTTTTCTGCTTCTGCCCAATTACGATAAGCAAGAATTGCTAACAATATTGATTCAGTGCCACCTGTTGTTAACATTCCAATACTCTCATTTTCCTATCCAAATAATTCACCTGTCATCTTTATGACCTCAGCTTCTAATTGTCTTGATGCTGGCCATAAATCAGCATGCATAGGATTGGAATATATGAAATTTTTAGTAAATTCCTAACATTCTTCAATAAATTATTGATCATTGTGAACATAAAGTGAACCAGATACTTTACCACTATAATAATGCTTGCTATCACGATCTAACCAACTTTTCAATCTTTCATTTATTTTATCATAACCCATACCGTTTTCTGGTATCTTAAATGTTTTATTAGTGGTGTTTTTATCAAGAGAGACTGAAAAAGATTTAAAAGCTTCTTCTTTCTTTTTTTCCAATAATGATGACACACCAGGACAATAATTTATTAACCCTAGAAATACTTATGCCTTAATAAATGACCAATAGCCTCAATTTAGAATGATATTTTACTTTGATTGTAGTCTCTTCTTGGTAATCTGATGCGATTTAATATGAAATGCAAAATCAATGTAATCAAGACTCCTAAGAATATGATATCGAATTCATCCATCTAGGTTTGCCACTTAATAGAACTTTTGAGTGATGTATAGGCCTGCTTTACAAAATCTATTGTTTAATACATATAATTAAAAATGTCGATTATGAATCATAAGAAGTCTTAATTAGAAAAAGGAACTTCATAAGAAATGGAATATAAGTTCAAAATATCACTATTTAACGTCATGCATAATATCATACAGAATAATTTATGTAACACTCTCATCTATTGTGTGTTACTCAGTATTGAAAATCTGTAGCTAATGTACTATCCAATTCATCCAGTTATAGATTTTTTATGGGATAATTAAGGACTAAACTACTTCAGGATCACTCTTCGATACTTTTAATTTAATTATCTAATAGATCAAGGAGTAACCATATTCATAATTTTATTATACATTTCTTTTGGAGTCATGATCATTATTGGTTTGATATTCTTTATTAGTTAATATTCATTAAGTCAATTAAAATATCAAGAGCAATAGTCTGGAATGCTTGTCTTTAGTTTCAAATTGTTGTCTTTATTACTTGTTATTTTGAATACTGTGTTGGCATTACCATTTTATAACATCTTTTTGGCTACTATCTATTGCAGATCAGATTCAGCTGCTGGGGCTGATTTGAGCTGTTATGAAGGCATACACATTTTACATATGATCGTGGCAATAATTGGAATATTGTTAGTAATCTTTTTTCATTTTTCCACGACGTTGTTGTACTTTGATTTGAAGTATAGATTTTATTGATAAAAGTCCAAAATCAAAATTCCCTTTCAATGGCTATTAATCTGATGCTGAATATGCTCGGATGCTTTTTAAATTTGTTATTCCTTTTCTTATAATTTTTAATGCTCCAGGTACTTACAATAGTGAAATGGTTGTTTTATTTGGAGTTGGAGATCTTATCCTTTTATTCACTAGATACAATTATCCAACAGGATACAATAATTTCATGTATTTATAAATAATTTGATAAATAGACATTTCTACAAAATAACATTAGAAATAATTGTTTTATGGATAAATACATGTGTTATTATTACTGACTTCTTAGATACTGGGACACCTGATGATATGGGTTTATTATATTTATTTGTTTTGATACCAGGCATAGTATTTGGAGGATTGTATGCTTTTAAAACTATACTAAAAGAATCAATGACATTTTCAATAAAGAATCTTAAAAACGAGGAAGAAGCAGATAATTATTTAAATACTCTTTTATAATTGATTTTAGATAGATAATCTCCAAATACTAAAATAAAATTAATGGGGGTATTAAAATTACATTATATTTCTTGTACAAAAACAGGATGTGTATGTAAACAATTAATTTTATAAAATCACAAGAAGGAAGAGAATACTCAAGAACAAGAGTATTGGATGAAGTTTTTGGGATCTATTTTGGATGACATTATGGTAGATGAAAAGTTCAAAGAGAATGCTCGATTTAAGATATTTTATTCATATATTTGTAATGATGAATTAAAAAATAAATATAATGCTTTACATTATATGATGAAGGCCGAAGATACAAAAAATCATACTTTAAGAGATGAATTTTGTTTATTTCGTTTCAAATAACATATAGAGGTTGAAATGCAAGAGGACTCTGAGAAAACCTAGGATATTGATGTGAATTCTATTGTTTTCTTCTAAAATCAATTGGTGATGTTAACTAATATGATATAGAAAAGTGCTGAATCACATTTAGAATTTTGGAGAGAATTGTAAGAGGATTATCCTAATATATTAAAATTATAAAATATTGGATTGAAAGTATTACAATAGATTGATCTTTGTGATGAGGGATATTAAGAGTTGGTGGAGATTAACAATAATAATTTAAATTTATTAGAATTTTACAATGCATATTTATAATTGGTAGTGCATGATAAAGAATAACATGAGCAGTTAACTTAATAGATAAGTCAAATAAGGAAAACAATCTATTAAAGAAGGTAAGGAGGAGGATAAGAGTCTAAGATAACTGATTCATAAGAGACTATAATAATAACAATGAGTGGAAATGTGGGTAGTATAGGAATAGTGGCCAGTTGTAATAATGAGATATAAAAATCTTTGGGTTATCCTGCTTCAGAATTATTTGAATAGAATGTAAGTAAGATCATGCCAAAAATAATAGGGGATCAACATAATTAATTAGTTGAAAATTATTTGAGAACAAATAATTCAAATATTATAGGATTAGAGAGATTTGTACTTGCTTAAAATAGTCAATTATATTTGGTACCTTGTAAGTTGATGGTCAAAGTATTACCAAATTTAGATAAAGGTATTCTTTTAGTAGGATTTTTAAAGCCATTAGAGAAATTACCTGGTACTCATTACATGATATATGATGCAATTTCATAATAAATTTTAAATTTTAGTGAATCAATCAAAGATTTAGGAATAAAAATTTAAAATATTGTTTTAACAAGCACTTAAGAATAATAGAAATTGCTATTTGGAAGATTTTTTAAAGAATTAGGTGATGTGTTAAATAATCCTCTAAATTAAAATGATTTACCATTAAAAAATTTGCTGTATAAATTAGAAGGTGATGTATATACTGTTGAAACTACTATAAATGTTAAATAAATTAATGATTCATTGGTTTAAATTAATCAAGATTAAGACAATAAGAAAATAGGAAGCCCTGCAATGGATTTAGAGAATAATTATTAAAACAGTGATTACAAAAAGATTAAGTTAGAATTAATTGAAGAAAGATTGCCTTTGACAGATGATGGTTAACCAGCAGGAGGGAATATCTATCATACAATAGTAATTAGGGAGGATATTGATTAGGAGAAAGTAAATTATGAAAAATCATAAATAAGATAGAAAATTGATGATAGCAAAAATTAGATTGTCTAATAATAATCAATAGAAGAAGAAGAAGATAGATAAAAGATTCATTAATCTTCAGTTGATGATCAAGATGAAAATAAGCAGACTAAAGATATTAGAAGTGCTTTAGAATAATCTAAAACTCCAAGATAGATCATTTATCTTAGATATTTGACTTTAATCTTATTTTTATCAACTTTGGCATTATCTATAAGTAAATTGGTTTTGGCATTGTAATAATCAATTTTAGTTGATGAGGGAGTAAGTGCAGTTCGTTAAGCTCATAGAAGGCATTCATTAATGGCAGATATAAATTTGTATAGTCGGTATTTACATTTAACATCTTTTGGATATTTTGACTCATCTTTAGAAGGAGCATTCAAAGCAAATATAAGTGTGTTAGTTGATAAATTATAAGTGATATAATTTGATATGATTGAATTTAGAATTAAAGTTGAAGGTAGAAGTGGTAAATAAATAGATGACGATTAATATGAAGTGGTGTTTCTACTTTCAAATAATGAAACAAAAAATTATGGTAATATTTTCAATGATGCTGTATTTGCTTATATTACTTCAGCTTCTTCGTTTAAAAAAGCAACTCTCTCGTAATTCAATGATTCTACTAATTCAAGTAGTGTTTCTAAAAATGTATTTTATGTAGTTGAAAATGGTTTAGATGTTCTTAGAAATGGATCAGAGAGAATAGCTGATAAATTTTATAGTTTTTATTTTGATTAAGTAGATGCTTAAACAATTAATGCTGTCATTATTCTAATTGCAGCTTTAATTATTATTGTTATTTGTGAGATCATTTATGTACCAATTTTCATGAGTATTTTCAATGAAAGAAAATTATTAATTAGTTATTTTGGTATGATAACAAATGATGATATCAAGAATTTAATTGATTAAGGAGATACATTTATTTTAGATCATATAACTAAATTTAAGAGTTCTGATGATATTTATTAAGTTGATTAACCTCAATAACAAAATTTAATTGAAAGTTCTTTGAATTAAGATAATAGTTAAGATGTGATTGAAAGTCCAAAATAAAAAGTGGAAATAAACTAAAGAAAATCACTTTTTGATTCAACCAAAGAAAAACATCAACGAATCTATGAAACTTAAGGTGGTACTCATTATTTCTTAATATTTTCATTTATATTTATTGGATCACTTTTGATGATTGAATTTATTGTAATGTATGTTTTAGAAGATTAATCAATAAGTGATGCAAAATTAATAATGGATCATTACCTTTATATCTCTCGACGAGCAAGTATTATCAAATTTAATATACTTTTTACATTAGAAGCATTGGTTAATAATGGATAACCAAGAGTTTATATTGATAATGACCTTAATAACTATTATAATGAGAAAGTGTATTCAAATGAACAGGATCTATTCAAAACTTTAACTTATACTTATCCCTCTTCATTTGATGATTACTTTACTTTTTTTAACAATGTAAATTTCTTAAATGTATGTGATCATATAACATGGATTAAAACACTTAAATTGATTACATAATCCTTTGTCTTTATTGATACAACTGATAATTTTACGAATTATACATTCTCTTCATCAGAATTAAACCAAGAATGTAATACAGTAAAAGATGGTATCCTTACTAAAGGTTTAAGAGATGGAATTTTTCTTGTATCTTTGAGAAACAATGAATTGTTGGCCAAATTTTCAAATCTAAAGGATGGTTTGAATGCATTCTAAACGTAAGAACTATTACGTAAATACATATTGCCTACTTTTTGGGAAAATAATAATATTTTTTAAACTTGTTTTTATAAGTAAAGAATTTTAATTGATATTTCAATAGTTTCTTAGATATTCGTGATTAAGTATAGATCTATAATTTTATTGGGTTTGTAGGATTTTTAATTTTAATATTTTTCTTTTTGTGGATCTCCTATATTGCTAAAGTTCAAGCTGGAATTCAATAATCCATGAGAATGCTTACTTTAATACCAGATGATCTTATAGATAAATACACAAAACTTAAAGAAGCTATTGAATTTCATGTTTTAGGAATTAAGCAATAGTAATAATAATGAAATATTTAATCATATAATAATTATATAATTATGCACAATCCAGTTGAATATTATTTTTCAAATGATTACTATGTAACCTAAATAGCAAAACCAGAAATTACTAGAATTAATACTTCATATTCACCTAGAAAACTAATCATGGGATATTGGAAGAAGGATTATAAATCATTTATTAAATAAAGAACAATGAATTTGGAATCAAAGGAAATCCAATCACATTCAGCAAAGTTAAAAGGTATGAAATAGTCATTCACTCGATTGGCAGAATCGATTTTAAATACTAGTAATTGTTTTGAAAATATCCCAAATAGATAGACAAAGACTGATAGATTTGTTAAAAAATTGAAATACAACATTACCACTCCATAACGATCTCATTCTAAAGGAAATAATAATGAGGTTCATAAAATTCCAGGTAGACTTTATAAAGGAATGCTTCTCAAAAATGTTGATAACTCAACCAATTCATTTGAAAAGTCTTACGTTTTAGATTCAAAAAAGGAGTTTGGATATTCTTAAATTAGTCCAAAAAGTACAAAAAAGGAACATAGTTCAGAATAATTTAGATAAAAACATAAATAAATATCAAATACTGAATAAGTAGTAACACCCTATAAAGAACTTAAATAATAATTGATGGTTAGAAGATCTACTTTGAATAATACAAACTCTACAAACACTTTAAAAAAAACAACATATAATGGTGTTGATGAAAAATTAGAAGGCATGAAACTTGAATGTTTATTAATTAAACCATGTCCAAATAATATAAATAATTTAGTAATGATTCAATTTGAAAATGTATTAGGCTATGATGAATCTAGTTTTTTTGGTTTATAACCTGATTTTATTGGAAGCAAATAATATGAAGAATATTTAGTATTAAGAGATCATTATTTTTAAAGAGCTACATCAACTTCATCTTTTTATATTCACAAAAACATCAAAGAACTTTTTAATTCCATATCAAGAGTATATCAGATAGGAATATATACAATCAATTATTCATAAATTCTCAAAGATCTTATAAATGAAAAAAAACTAAAAATTAATGGTGCCTTTTCAATTCCTGATTATAAAATAGATACATTTGTAGTTGATATTACTAATGTTTTAGTTAATTTAAAAATTAAGAATCCTCAGTTATTAATTTTTATTCAACCCTTCAAATTACTCAACTAATAAGAATTCTTTATTCCAAATCATACTAAAATCCCTTATTATGATTATTATGGATAAAGATTTTTCATACCATTCACTAAATCAATTCATCCAAATTAGTATAGACTATTAGCATTACCAAGATTATAAATGTAAAATTTATTAAAAAACGAAGTGTAAAATAATGGATTTGTATAGATTCAATATTTTATTGAATAATTCACTCTTGCATTATAGAGTGAAAGTAACTTTACTTAGTTTCTAAACAAAAGTCAAAATAAAATTAGGTGTATCAATCAATCTTCATACTTTAGATAGATTAAATAAAGGTTGTTATAATAAGTATATTTTATTGACACTTTAAAACATAATCAAGATAAATATGATGATACAAAATTAAAAAATAAAGAAATAAATGGTAAATTATCTTCTAAGATTGAGAATGCTAAACAAATAGAAATTTTATACAATGATATAATTAATAGAAACAAAGAAATACTTGATAAACTTAAGAATTGTAAATGTAATCCCATCTATAATCTTTCATAATTACATTCAGAATTACAGTAACATTTGATTAGATTAAATTATTGTGAAATGTTTGTAGATTCTTGCTACTACTTGCCATTTTGATTTTTATATTTATTTATATTATATGTTATATATACTTTCTAATCATTTCCTAAATAAACCATTTCTAATATCTGGTAAGAACTCCTACAATGAAAGTTCCAATCTATCATCAAGTGTATTTGAACATACTATTCTATTATTTGCACAACTAAGAACAACTCCTCCCAATCTATAATCAAACTATTTTGTACATAGATTTCCCACTTTTCTCTGTTAAATATTGACTTTGATTGATGCTAAGTGTTGTTTTGAAGTCTTTAGTAGTCTCTTTTTTAATGATCTTTTGAAATTCCTCTTGACACTCTCCTAAAATTGATTACACTAATGGCACATCCTATTCTAAACAAGTCAATTCAATACGAGGTTCCAATAATTTTATCATTCCTTACACAATCAAATTTTTCAATAATTCTTTATATACACTTTAATCTTAGATTAATTTTGTCATTTTCTAACGAACTTCTTCTTTTAGTCTTTGAATTAACTCAAATCGAGCTTGCATTTTTGATAATCTTGATTAATTAATCTTTGATGATCGTTGACTTAACAAAATTACTCATATATTATTACATTCTTTTCTCGATTGTGTAAGATTCTATTTTCTTTTTATACTCTTCTATGATCCTTTCTTTTTATTAATTAAGAAGCTTATTTTTTTCAATTCTGAATTGTTGAGCAGCCATATCTTTAATTTATTCAGCCTTTTCTGTAGCCTAAATTCATTATTCAAATATTCACCTCTGCTTTGATTGCATTGACCATTTTCTTGACTCTCTCTTGTGGATTAAAATCTGCCATATTAATTAATTTATTGAAATAAAAATCTATTCATATATATATAATTGATATCTTTGAAAATATTCTCAATGCTACTTGCTCAAGTTAAATCAATATGTAAATACTAATAATTATTACTCTTACATATTGATTTTTTATAGATATTACTTTATGTTTTGCTTCATATTAAAAGTTTATAAATTATTGTTAATTAACAATTTTTTAAGATTTATATCTTAGAAAAAAGCATTAGAAATTTAATGACAGAAAAGAATAAGGAAATAAAATCAATCATTAATGTTTATTTATTCTTAATTGCGTATCTTTAGTAGATAATTTAATCATAGATGATTTAATTTAATTATGAAGTCTTATCATAATTAGAGTATTCTTTTAAATACTTTCAGAAATGAATATTATTCTCTTCATAAAATAGTCTATTATGAGAATATCATTTAAAAAACGAATTAATGATATTTTGTCATTTCATTTCTATGATAAAGTAAAAATCCATGTTCTAATTATCTTTTACTTTTGATGTAGTATGTATTTAAGAGAAAACAATAAATGCAAATGAAAAATAGGAGATATATGTTTGCAATTTGTAAAGTATGGTGATATTTTTATTTGGAAAAAAACAAATAAATATTTCATTATTATGCTATTGTAATGAATTCAGTGTGAATAGTTTTCTAGAGGAAAATCATCAATAGGTTATTGGAAAAAATATTCACTATCTTCAAAAGTTTCGGATTCACTTTTGATTAGATTTACAAAAATTGCTGAATGAGATTCAGAAATATTTTCTTTCCATTAAATGATTTATTTATTTTTTGAATAGACTTGAATAATACGGTTAAATTATTACATTCCACTCGCTTTTGGATTAAAGAGAGAATCGATTATTCTTAATCAGTTGCTTTGATCTGCATTAAACTTAAGGATTCATAATGTTTTTAAATCCTTAAAGGTATGCTTCTATGCTTCTTTATCTTTTTCTATAGCTTGATTTGAAAGAAGCCTTCAGATTCATCATCTTCAATCATTTTTTTAATAATTTAATGTCTAATATCTATAAGGATATCTTAGAGAATTTAAGCTTATATAATTTTAAAGATCTTAGCTAATAATCCATATTAATGACTTATTGTCAAAAAGACAATTATAATTCATTATTATATAGTTAATTATAAAATAGAGATGGAAGTATTGGAGAAAATACATTATTTATGTAGATAATAAATAATGGTAGAATATATATATTCGATTTATTGTGTAAATACTAACATATTTCATTGTGATTGCTATCATTTGAAGAAATATAATTTATCCTAAATATAGAAATGAAAAGATTACAAATTTAGCAAACAATTCTTTGGATTAACTGGAATGTGTTGTTGAATTATAAATAAGATGCAAATAATATCCAATTTCTTCCTTGACTCTTTCTTACCATAAAGGATACTCCTTCAATTAATCTAAGAGGTCAATGTATTTATTTATAGCCTCTTCCAAATGATGTTCATATGTTAATGTTGTATATTCACTTCTAAACCAAGTATTGTGAGTTGCAATTTCTTTTGTCAATTCTAAATAAAGAGATCTATATTCCCAAGTCAATCTATGTAAATCTATAATGAATGAGTATAGATTTTCAAATTATATAAACTTTTGTTTTGCCAGTTCATATTAACTTACTTCACTAAAGTCTAAATATATAAAATTACAAAGATTCTAGTCTGGGATTCCAATTTCTGGCAATATGAGAATAAAACCTGCATTCATAGTATGTCATTGGATCTCTTTCTAAGAATCCTTCTTCTGGATCTTGAAATCCAGCCTTACACATCTCAGTCATAATCCTATCCACTTGTACTATTAATGAATTGATCTTAATTAATACATACATGAGTAATTGATAACTCTACTTTTGATGAAATAAGAAGCAAATCTAGTTACGATGGACATCCTTTGTTATTTTAATAAATTAATATAAATATCAAAACTATATTTGTATTTATCAACCTTATACTCTTTGTGCTACTAAAATAAATTTCTACTTTTTTTTTATATAATTATTAATTTTAAGTACAATAAGAATAAATATGGGCCCAGTCTGTTCTGCTCAAAAACGTAAAACAAAAACTCAAGAATAAAAAGAAGAATTTCGATCAACCAATTAACCCTGTCTTGATGTTACATCTTTAGCTGGTTAATCTTTACCTTTAGAATTAAAAAATTAATCTAACATAGAAGAGGCAGTGTAAGACCTTATGAAGTTGTTTAAAAGATTCACAATGTTTCTAGATCTAGTTGGTAATTTAGCATAATTACCTTAACATACAAGAGATAAATTAAACAACTGTATTGTAATCAAATAAAATATTTCTATTATTATTCAAAATAATGTTAAGAGAGTAATGAGAGAATAATAAATCATTAAACGAATAGATGAATCAGATTATTATCTTATTTTTAATGATAGAAAATTTGCAAGCACATTTAATTCAATGATGTCAAAATTATCTAATGTCATATTAACTGAACTTAAACCTGATGAAGACTTTTAATCTGCCTTTCCCATATTGGCAGTGTCATTTGAAGAAGAAGCTGAAAAAATTAATAATGTAGTTGAAAAGCTTAAAAACAATATAAATATTTCTATAAGAAAAGGAAGTTCCTAGCATTCACTCTCAATTAACCAATAATTATCAATTAGAAAAGCTTCACAATAATGAAATTATTTAATTATTCATCTTTTCATTCACTTTATTCCTTTATATCTGGTTTTATTTAGTTAATTATTACAAAAACAGTAATAATATCTTTTTAATATTACCCTCACAATACTAAAGACTAAAGTTTAACACAAAAACTATTGATAGAAACCATACAAATTTAAATAAAATAGAAAATGAGACAGTTTCACTAAAGTTGACTATATACATTTCTAGTTCTTTTTTTTACCATATAGAAAATATAATTAATAAATGATTGACTAACAATAAGCTTATAATTTCAAATGAAATTTAACTCAATTTAAGTAAATTTAAATATTTTATGAATAATAATACTTTTATTTAAATTACAGTTATGAAAAGGAACAAAAATTAGAATTTTTAAATTATTAATGAAAAAATATCAAAGACCTTCTAGAGCTGAAAAATTAGTTGATACTAAAGAAGAGATTAGAGGATTATCATTTAGTTGGTATCATCAAGGTAGTATTTACTAACATTATTATTAATATATAAGTATTTAGGATATTAGAAAAATTTATACATCTAATATAGAACTTAGGAAGAATGTAATCTGGCACTGAAATTATAATTATGTGCTAAATCAATTTAAACTAAATTAAATGAGAGTGAAATTAATAGAATTGAATTATAAAATACAACTAAATAATATAATTAGTAAATTATTTCAAATACCACTGAATTTATGAGGAGATAATTAAACATATCATAAAATCTAAGAACAGATAATATAAAATTTACTCTTGAAAATAACTAAGAAATGGGTTGGATAAAGAAAACAGATAATAATCTAAGACCTAAGTTAACAAGATAAAAGGTAACCATAAAGTATAGTTAATTAATAATTCATTAATACTCCCCATTATAATTAAGATCATTATAATAAAAAATAGCTCTATAAAAAGTAAAATCTATTCTATCATATTATAAAATGAAATATCAATTAAATCTAATAATCCTTGAAATATCACTATTATAATATCATCCATCATTGTAATAGTGAAGCTTAAGGAATTATAAATTACAGAAATGAATTAAATATTTATTTATTTAATAATGTAAAGTACAAAGTTAGAATTTGAATTAATAATTGTAGCAAGTATTATATGAATTCAGAAAAAATATATATAACTAACATTGTACAATAATAGAAAAAAAGTTGTGTATTCTTTTTACAAATCATTTTCAATAGTAGGTTATTGTGTTTTAATATTGTTTGCTCGTTTTTGATTCATTTATCTTCTTTCCAGATGTTATTAACAGATTTTGATGATGACTTAGAACACTCTTAGGTATCTTATTTTTGAGTTATCCATTTGTGAGAATATCATGAGAAAGGGGTGATTAGGGTCCTTTCATTTAAAATCCATTCTATGACATTTCATGCATAAATAAATAAGCATCTGTTAATTTTGGAGATTTTGGTGAAGTGGGCTCATTATTAATTTAATATTTATTGAGTTCCGAAACAAATACAACGTTCATTTTATCTTCCTACATAGTTACTTTTGGAGAGATTTGTTTGTATAAATAACCTGATCTAATTACATTTGACCCATCACCTTCTTTTGAGGAAAATCGTTTTTATTATGATTAATCATCTAAGAAATAACATAATATGCTAACTTTTAGGTATCAGTAATTTTCCAGCACTAGAAACCTTTTTAAGTTGAGATTTATTTATCTCTGTTTATTTTTAAATACTTTAGAGATTTCCCTTTAAATTATTGCCATCTTTTGTCATAATTGATGTTTTTCTACTTCCTGAATTGATACTTGTAGCCTATACATGTTCACTTAAGCCTCTTTTCTCTATTACTATTTAATTTTTTGGTGACGAACTTTTCATATATATAATTTATTCTTATTATGCTTATGGTAATTAACAATTAATTTATAACTTGATGAGAAAATAATAAAAAATTTCAATATATCTTAAAATTTGATTTCTATTGATTTAAGAACTAATCTCCTTACCCTTTTTTATTTTATTTTACCTAAATTTTAATTTACTAAATATATACATTTTGTTCTTTTTAACTTTATTAAAACACCTTATTATAAGGCTTTAAGACTTGTTACTCTACTAATTTAGTTTATTCATATATCAAGCGACTTTAAGGATATTTTTTTTTACCTTCATTTTTCATCTAATTAGCTTTTTAATAACTTGTTAATAAATGACGAAAATTATCTTCATATTGAGTTGCTTTTGATCTTTCAGTGTAAATTTAAAAGCCTATCTCTATTTAAATATATTACATTCATTTTATATAGGAGAAGTCTATAGATTAACAAAAGTATTAATAGATTAAGATTTTTTATGTGTTCGAGAATTTCCATATTCTTCATTAACATCACTAACTTACATCTTAAATTAAAAAAATATAATTACTGAGCTAATTGGTAAATTTATTCTATGATTGAAATCCTATGATTTTTAAGTACATGCTCTAATTATAATTAATATTAATTACTTTACTTAACGTTTTGGTTCTTTGTAAGTACTCTCTTAACTTACATTCTAACGAGTACTTGATTATACTCTCTATTCTTTGGGTGAATTAAATTTTTCAACGCTTGGATTAATAGTTCTTAAAGAATTTGCTTCTATCTATCTTTTCCTTTCACTAGCTTCATACTTATTTTTTTAATTTTGAGTTATTTCATGAGTATCAGAGTAGTCAAAAACCTTTGAAGGTGAACATAGAGTTTTATATGATTAATTATTTTTATTCCTCAATCCATTTAGAACAGTTGGATGATATAGAGGTTTTTGCTTTTAAAAATATCTTGGATTTGATACTTATACTATATTTCCTATTGGAGTTGAATTCTCTGACATTCTATTAGTTAGTTTCAAAAATGAATCATAATTATCGAATTTCTTCATAACAGATAAATTTAATTTTATCAATAATTCTAAGGCTAAGTATAATTATTGTTTCTAATTTAAAATCTACAGACATTTTAGTATTATATTTTCTTTTATTTAACGAAAAAACCGTATATATTTAAGTTGATTTTATTACCTCCAGTGCAATTTTGTGAAATTAATTTTCTTTTTAGAATACTCACAGATAAAATAAATATAAATGAGTAAAATGAAGTTGAAGATCACTTAATCCACAACAGAATTACAATCACAAGATAAGAAGAATTAAAGAAATTAATCATGGGAATTAGAATAAATGATGTCATCACCAGAGGTTAAAAAGTTTGAAGCCTTCTTATTTGAATCAATTACTACTAAATAAAGACTGTCTATGAGATTTTCTTAATTCACTCCTGTTCCTTCAAAAATAAGTCATGTTTATGAAGATGAATTCAATTGGAATCATAATGCTGATCATAGAAACAGTGATTTTTGATTGAACCCCTTATATGTTTTCCTATAAGTTTATATTCATCTTTATATTAAAATACAATACAACTAGATAACCTTTAGTTTAATCAAGAATAATATTGGTTTAAACAAATTTATGAAAGACTAATTGCTAAACAATTATTATTTTTCAATAAATAATCATTTTTATTGTTAAAGAAAGTTTTAAAGGGAATGAAGAATGACTAATTATTGTATTATAATGATTAAATTAACATGATTGCTGATATATTAATGTTATTCTTTAATGAAATTGATATTTAATTTCATTAAATTAAATTAATATTTATAAAAATAAATAATTATTTACTTAAGGAGGAAGAGACTAAAAACAATTATAAGAGAATTTAGTAAAGTTGTTTTGTTGTCTTTGCATTTTTAATGTATATAATCTTAAGATTTATGATAAATATATCACTTTTAAATTTATTTTAAGATTTTTAATGAAATTCAATTAATTCTTAAGTTAAGTATATAATATAGCTTACTTACTAATTGTAATAAGAAGGATTTTAATCAATTTAGGAATGAGAACTTATTAAATACATGAAAATATATTAATAATTAATTGTTATATAAATTTAAATAATAAAAAAGGACATAAATATTTGGAATATATGTTTTTTCAGATAGATAGAAAAATTGATTTTTATATTTCATAAAGTGATGATTTCACAAGCAGAAGTAGAAAATTAATTAGAATTAAGAAAATTGAAAAGTGAAATCGATACTCAAATTCCTTTATACATAAAAATGTGTATAATGGAATTAGGTTTAGATGAAATTGAAGAAGGCGAACAAGCTGATATATTAAGATTATTAAGTGCACCTAAGTTTGAAAGTAGATAGCAATTCTTAATTGTAATACCAGAATTCCTCATTAAACATTTGCTAAAAATAAGATAAATAGCATTACTTAATTGTCCAGAAATTAATTATTCAAATCCAACAAATTTAAAAAGTTTAATCTATGGTTCTCTTCTACCTTATGAAGATTCTATTTTTTAGAAGCATTTAATTTTACAAACAATAGTAAAAAATACAAATCTTAAGATAATGGAGTTACTTGAAAGTAAAAAGAAATCAATTAATATTATTAAGAAAAGAGAGATTCAGTTGTTGAATCATTAAATAGAGGCTTCTATCAAAAAACAAACAACTAAATTTACATAGAAAAAGAATTGTCCATAATGCTTATGTAAATTTAGAGGTTTTAAAATAAATGAAGAATTAATTAAAACTACTTAAATTATCAGATGTAAAGGTTGTAGGGAGTATTATCATTCTTGTTGCATATAAAAATAAAATTAGGATAAGTAAAAAAATTTTATGTGTCCTGTATGTCAATTATTATTTGCCAGTCCTTTGGAAAAAGTAGTATCTGTATTACATGAACCAGAAATTATAAATTTGGTTGATGAAAACAAAGAGAAGACTTTATTATTTGAATGTCCTTATTCTGAATCAGAGTATTAAATTCAAATGAGATGTTTATAAATTGGAAATATTGATATATTAACTTGGCCAGAATCTGGAGAGATCTATTTAAATAATTTAAAAGTAATATAATTTGATTAAAAATTGTGTTAAAAGAGTGGTGAATCATATATTGTTACTTAATCAGTCAAATTTGGAGCAACAAATAAAATCTCAATATTATACTAATAGTCTATATTTAAATAGCTTATGTAATTGAATATTGGCCAAAAATAACAGACTGAAAATTAAAACTTTTATATATTTGCAGTTTATAGTGTTAAAGTCTTAAGTCCTAAAGATTTATTATTTGATTTATAAAAGGATGAATCAAAGGCAATTCATGAATCATAAAATCGAATTGCAGCATTCATTAATTAAATAGGTTAAAATACATTAAAGGTTTCCTTATTAGATATATAATCTTTGAACTTAATGAAACTACCTGGTTTAGGTGTTAGATGTGCTCATATTTAATGTTTTGATATAGAAATATTTGTGAAATTAAATTAAATTGAAAATAAATGGATTTGCCCTATTTGTTAATAAAAGTGCCATAAATTAGTTATAGATCAATTGTAAAAGGCAATTATTGAAAATATAGTAAATCAATCACTGAAAAAGACAGAAATAGAATTTGATAGAGAAGGGAAAATAACAGAAGAATTAATTGATTATCATAATTAAAAGGGTTCAAATTTAGATGATGAAATGTAAATTGAACTATGAAAAATATGTTTATTTCCAGATGAAAAATTGTTATTTTATATGATACAAATCAATCATCATCTAAATTCTTTTAGTTATAGTAAGATTATCCCAATAAGGTTATAATAATAATTTTTATCTATTTCATCTCATATAAAAGATGGGAAATTTCAGACCTTATAATAGAGTCATTACCTTCTAAATATATATTGTGTTTTTCATCCTAATCTCTCTTTAACTTTGCCTTCATTTTTTTTCTTAAGTATCTTCTAATAATTCTCTTAATTTATCTCATACCTCTTAATCCTTCAAATAAAACTCTCTATTATTATGGTAATAGTTCTTTTGTAGTATCAAGATATCTTTATTTCTAAGCAAAAAATGATGATTTTTCTTCTTTCTAATGTTTAGGAGTTTATGTCTTAAGTTAATTATTCGAATTTTTCATATAAGGAGAGGAATCCTAAAGATTATTAATTTCATAAAGAGCTCTTTATTATTTTGCAAAATTGACTTCAACTGTCAATCTAGTGACAATTTACTCCTCTTGTTAATTCTCAAGATTATCAATAAAATAAATAAATTCTTCTTCTTCAGATCTTATCAAACAAGAAATAGCTACCAAACCATCTCTATTAATTTAAATTTCTTTTTTCGTTTTTTTTTTCTTTTTTTCACCTAATGCCATTTCTTTAACTTTTTAAAAGGTTTTTTCAAATAAGTTTTCTTCAGTATTTTCCAAATCTTTATATCCTGGATCAAGATTATATCTATGAATTATTAACAATAATTATTTATAAGCTTTACAATTCTATAAATTAGTTTTAACTTATGTAAGCATTAATCTCCATTATTTAATTGGAAATGATAATTTTAATTATTTAAGTAATCCAATTACTTGTGTTGCTTATTTTGATAAATCTTCATATTATTCTAATAAGTATTATCTTTCTGATAATAAATATAATGTTTCAACAAAATGTGCATGATAGTCACCTATTGCTTCTTGATAAATTATTAAGGCATCAATCAAAAAATTAAATATTTAATTTTAAAATTCATCAATTTATTATCCTCTAACATTCTTCACTTTAGATTTCTAACTTTAAAATTTAGATTGACTTCCATAATATTTTGAAAGGATAGAACTATAATTAATAAAGAAGTAAGATTCAAATCGTTATCTTTCCCAAAAATTTAATATTAATCCTAATAATCTGTAAATATCTGCAATAAATAATAAATTGATATGTCTTTTAGATTTAAGCATATCAAAAATTTCAGTTCTTCTTATTTCGAAAACTGTCAAATTACCTTTTTTTGTATCAATTCTATTAAAACAAGAGATAATTTTCAAAATTCCTTCTGAACCATTATGAATGTCTTCATCTTTATCATGTCCTAATACAACAATTTTACCGAGTTCTGGTGGATCATAATCAATACCTTAACTTAAATCTAGTAATTTAATTAATAAATCATAAGCATTTTCAAATTATAAATTATCTACATATAATTGACAGATTATTAAGGCTATATCTAATGATGCTCTATCACTTGATTTTATTGATAATAAATTTTTAATATTCTTTTCTCCTTAAGATAATTGATTAAGTAATAACATTCCTTATTCATTATCATCAAGTAATTTGATAAATGCTGTCAAATATAAATTTAAAGCTTCTGAGTAATTTCCATATTTATGATGATAACTTGCTATCATTCTATCAATTTATCCATCTAATTTAGTTGAGTAATGAGTTTCACAAACAATTTTAAATGTTTCAATCAATTATAATGTTGCTTTTCTAATAAGTGAATTCTTATTTCTAGCTAATAAGATTTCTAATAGTTTTGTTCTCACTTATAATACTGGAACTGATACTTTTCCATACTCTTCTTCAAAAATCACTAATGCACTTTCAGTATGAACTCTTGCATCTGTAAATTAACCTAATTTAAATAGAAGATTCCCTAAATTGGCATGTTTATAAGCAATTTAAAGAGGATTAATTTTCTTTTTCACTTATTAAAATAATTAAAGGGAATTCATTAAATATGATTTGGCATCAATATAAAATCCTTAATTAGCTAACACTCTAGACATTTGATCATAAATAAGACTCATCTTAATTATTAATTATTGATCTAATTAATTATTATCATATAATTCTCTTATTATTATAAATGATCTTTTAAAAAATATAAAAGTTTCTTCATGTTAACCTCTTTACCCATATATATATCCAACCAAAAAATAAACATCTGATCTGATTGAACTCTTTAATACATTTTCAAAAAGAGAAGTATTTAGATATTTATCTTTTTCAATAAAACTCAAAAATTCCTCTACATAACTTATAGATAATTTCTTTAAATTTAATGAAATACAATCCCAAATTATACGCATATAATTTTAGACTAATAATATAAGTACTGGAGCCTATTGTAATTTGAAATAACCTTATTCTATCAAATTTCTTTTCTATATCTAAAGTTGAATCATTGAAGTTCCAACATATTCAACTCTATTTGAAACTTAAAATTATGAATTTACAACTTAATCTTCTCTTTCTTATGACAATAATTTAGGATCACTTAATTAAGTACCTATTCTACTATTATTAGTTTATGTTTTAGATACTTCATTAACTTACTACTACTTATACAATTTCATCAATTCTTCTTTTGAACGTTCAATTGCTATCTTTGCAGAAGAATCTTTATTTTACAATAGGTATAACAATCCCATCCATCTGCTAATATCACTTTGAATTTATTGATATTCAAAATATAAATCTTCATCTACTTTCTATTTTCTAAGATCACAAGCCAATTAAGAAAATAATTTTAAACTTTCATCATATTTTTATAAATAAAATTGAATTTTAGCCCATCTCATTGTATATTCATCAATTAAGGTTTATTCAAATCTAAATAAATTATACATATATTATTCATATAAATTATAACATAACATAGCTTTTTTCTCTTGATTTTATTTTATATAGATATACCCTAACCAATCATAAACTTCCATTAACAATCTAACAGTTAAATTATCTCGTTCTGGTGGTGGTAGAGTAGTCTTAAACTTTTTTTATTATTCTTAATAATCCTTAAGCATTTAAATCTTTAGTTATTAAAATTCTTTTAATTGATGAACAGAAATATTTTATGTTTATTTTATTCTTAATTCATCAGCAATCTAATATTATTATAATTAAACTGCATCTAAAAATAATTCTTAAGCCTTTTTAATATCTCCAGCATAATAAAACATCTTACCAAACACAAATTTCTTAAAAAATTAATCTATTTTAACTCTTTTATTATTATCAATTGTTAATTAAAATAATTCAACCTATTAGTACATATCCTCTAAATCCGTATAAAGCGATTTTAGGAGAAATCCAAAAAAATTAAAGAATAATACAACTGTCTCCAAACAATGAAAACTACTCAAAGCCTCTTACATAATACTCATTGCCTTTTATAAATTTGACTTCATATTCTCCATATCATTAGTTAGAAAGTTTAAATAGCTTAAATAACCTAAATTTAATAGTCTAAGTGAGTCCATTTCACTTCCTGAACGAGTAATATTTGATATTAATTTAAGTGATATATCAAAGTAATATTTGCTCAATTCAAATTAACTTACTTCATAATAGGCTTTACCTCTATTATAACAAGATAAGATCAAACTTTTGCTTATGTAATCATATTTTTAGCATTATTATTCGTGATATTCATTCAATTATTGAATATACTTAAATGCTTCAAAATAGCCATCTTGATCAAGTTGTAACAGAAAATAATAATGTATAAATTGATAGTATGCTTTATCATTGATTTCTTTTAGATTATTTTTAGAAATTTGGAGAACTCTATTAAAGAGTTATAATGCATCTTCTGCTTCTCCAGATATAAAGGTAATAAGTCCTTCATAAAATTTGATATTTGATTGATTGATCTTTTTTAATGTCTTAGGAGTTGCATTTGATATATCTGATTCAAGTGATGTAAATGTTGCATATGCCAATTCTAATTCTCTATTTTACATATAGCAAAATCCTAAGCAAAACTTTAGAAAAACATACTCAGTTTAAGAAAAAAAGATTTCATTTGGATTATTAATTTTATAATGAGCTAATTTATTTAGATCATTGATTTATAATGAACTAATAGTTTTTAAGATATATTTAGCTGCTTCTTACCCTATTCTAGTGTTTCTAATAAGCATATAACCTTAAATTTAAAAAAAGTATTTTCTAATATCATAAAATTATTCTTAAACATTAAAAGCTCTTATTAATAGTCCACTTTTATTTTCTTCATAATCTACAATAGCTGATAACTCTGTTTTTGGTAGATCAGCTTAAGGTTTTTCTTATTAAGGGAGATTAATTAATTTTTCAGATTTTTTTTTATCTTATTAATTATTTTATGATTTTTCATTTTTTGATTTATTAACTTAGTCATTTTCTAAATTACTTTTCTAAAAGAATATAATATCATTTGGTGGATCAAATTCCTCTTCTTATAATTAATCCATAATCCTTTTCCAATCACAATTTGGTTTAAGCATATCTTGTAAATATAAAATAACAATTTAATAATTCTGTTATTTATTGTTAATTAATTAATATTGGGCTAAAAATGACATAATTTCAATATAGTTCTTAGCTTGATATTCCTTAAATTCTTCTAAATTCTTAACTCTTTAATTAAGATAAGATTCATCAGTGTGTAAACCACTAAAAGATTTTATAAATTTGGCTGCCTGACTAATATCATTTTTATTACTTTAATTAGAATGATGTGATGTCTTCGACTTACTTTAGCACCACTATTCAAATTTACCTAAACTAATCATCTGAATAGCTATAATAGCTAAACTATAAAAGTTTTATTGCATAATTAATGAATTTAATAGAACTTCTTCAGTATTTCTTACAAGTCTTTCTTTTTTAGCTTCCTCACTCATTTTATCAAAGTTTTTGTTCCAATATAAAAACAAACCTTTTTCAATTACAGGTCTCATTGTTTCATTAAAAAAGATTAAATGTCTAGGTTTGACTTATTTGATATAGTATTGTAAATAAGAGTAGGTACAACATAATTCATATTTATCTGTTTCATCTTCATTTCTACTCTCATCATCAACTAATAGTTCTTCACTTTCAACTTCACTTGGATGATCTGAATATATTTTAGAAGTCTTTTTGATTAAAGTCTCACTAACAGGTTTCTTAACTATATAACTGGTGATTCTTAATTCATTAAAACCTTTAATTCTATATTATCCATTTCCACTCAGATAGATGTTTTCATCATTCACATTTCCATGATTAATATAGATAGATTTTGCATCTCTAAGAGCTCTCATCATGAGGATCAAAAATCCCAAGATTTCTTACTCTTTATAAGCTCCTTCCATTTTAGGAAAGGAGGCTCTTATTTTAATAGCTTCACTTAATGTAGCTATGGGCATGTCTGTAACTCTAAGAAAGATGTTTGAATAATTTAATAGAAACCATTACTACTAATAGGATACATTATAAATATCTGATGCAATAGTGTCTTATTTTGTTAATGATAATAATTATTAAATGGATTTATTGAAATAGAAATTCTCTTCAAATTATTGAAGATATTCATATTTCTTAATTTAGGTTATTTCAACTAAATATTATTCTTTTAGATTGGAAAGTCTTTTGCCTGTCCATAACATAGATTTATAACTTTCAGATTCATCTAATTATATAATTTCATCCAATACAATATTTTACAAATATTCTGAATGATCTTCCCATAATAATTCATCTGAGTTTTTAAGTGGAAAATATGCAAGTGGTTCACATTGTTTTTCATTGAGCATTCTTATTGTGCCATATCCCATAATTGATTATAATAATTCATCTTTATCTAATAAACTAAAGTTATATATTCTTTGTTGAGTAGTTTCATCAAAGTACTTAAAATCTCTTCTCATATATCTTTTTTCCATTTATCTTCTTTATATTTTTTCAAGTTCTTATTTCAATTTCCTTTCTATTTCTTATTCCTACATTTTATCTATTAATTCTAACTTTCTTTACTCTTCTTTTCTTTTCTTTGCTGCTTACTTAAATTCCTCCTTTGAAATAGTAGAAGCACCAATATTAAAATCAACAAATTTCCCTTTTTTACCAGCTTACTTTGCTCCTTTGCTATCTCCTCCTGAAGCAGTTCCTCTTAATGTGTTGTTTATGTTGTTACAAACATCAATGCAAAAGTTTCCCATTTTATTTTAAAATTATATAAGTATAACTATGAATAATATATATACTTTTTAAACTAAAATTCAATTTTAGTATTAATAAAAATTCTACAAATTCTACTCATTCTATTCAAAAATAACTTAAGATTATTATATTATTTATCTAATTCATCATAATCATATTTAAATATATGATTATAATCATATCATAATATATATATTCTTATTTAATCATGATAAGTATACTTTATTCATTTTTGTTATTTTGATTCTATCAATAGGACATTATTCTATCCTTTTTGAACATTCCTCACACACACAGACATGTCCACAGGGTTTCAGTAAGATGCAGTATTCCTTTTAGAGACATATCACACAAAATTTTTAAATTAGTGAATTTTTGTATAGAGAAATTTGATTTGTTGTTTTAACTAATTGATCTTCTAGTTTTTTTATATCCTCAAAACTTTATTGTCTGATAGTTTCAAAATCTCCCTCATATAATTTTATTTGTAATCTCAATTAATTATTTGCTTCCTCAATCTATTTTCCTCTATTTTTCTCAAGTTATAACTCATTATGAATCATCAAATAATCTTATTACAAAGTTTAGTTCTGCTCTCTCTTTTTTTTTTAATCCCAATATTAATTGTGTTTTGAATCCAAAAACTCTCTGAATAGTTTAATCACTCGAAATAGTTATTTATGTGCTAATGTTAGTTAATCTTGTAATGAATTCCCAATGATATCTAAACATTAAGAATCAACAAGACTTTGTATATCATCATCGTTTTAGCAACATAAGATCTCTTCAATAAGCATTTCATCATCCTATTCATTCATTTTTAAGGAATAATTAAATATCAAAATTATATTAAGACATAATATATTACCTTCATATTTACATAAATTCTTTTACTATAATATTTACTAATATTTCTTACAAAATCCAGTATATACAATATAATAAATAAATGTTAATTAATGATGTCTCTAAAAAGAAATTAAAAATTTCTCGTTTTTCTTCTTTTTTATTCAATTTTATTATATAATTTTTGTTCATTTAATGATTCTTAATTAATTAACCAAAATGCTCATAATCCCAATCTTTTTATACATTTAAATTTTTATACTTTTCATCTTAATCTCTTTCCAATTTTTTGAGTTAACTTCATAATTGAATTCAAATTTTATTTATATTATTTTCTTCCAAAGACATCATATTAAAATCTTAGAATATTAAGATGACTATCTGATTTTATTTGTATTTTATGTAATAATTTTTCTAATAAAATATATTTTGTAAAAATGGCAGAGGAATAGTGTGATTATGTATTCAAATTCATCATTATTGGGAATGGCAATTGTGGAAAAACTAGTCTTCTTTATCATTATATTCATGGAAAATGTAATTTATGTGATGAATTAAGCAATTGCAAATGTTAAGCAGACATTAGGAGTTGAATTTTCTGCAAAGATAATTTAAGTGAAACAAAAGAAAATTAAAATGCAATTATGGGATACTGCTGGCTAAGAGAGATATAGAGCCTTAACTAAGGGTTATTATAGAGGAGCCTTGGGTGCTTTAATAGTATTTGATGTTACTAAGTACAAATATACAGTACAATAGTTCAGACTCTTTTGAGGCTCTAAAAGAGTGGATCAAACATGCAAGGGATTTTTCTAAACCATCAATTTAAATTATTATTATAGGAAATAAAATCGATCTAGAAAAAGAAAGGTAAAATTACATTTATCATATAGAGTGATTTCTGAATAATCTGCTAAATAATTTTGTTAGGAAAATGATGTTTAATATGTTGAAACTAGTGCAACTACTGGTTATTAAGTCAATGATGCATTTACTCAAATAACAATAAAAATACTAGACTTATTGTAATAAGGAGTCATTGATGGAGGTATGATCAAACCAAAATTTCTTACATCAAAAATATCAGATGAAAAAGAGAAATAATAACAATGTAATTGTTGACCACTTGTTTTTATTAGTTTATAACAGTAATTATAAGAAATAAAATAATTTTTTTTTTTAATATTTTCTTAATTGTTTCTTTTATATATAATTATATATATGTATATATCATAAATGATAACCTTCTCAAAGGTTCTCAACGTTACCACCTTCATCATCAAGTTCTGAGGTCCATAATGTCAAGTTATCTCTAATTAATTACATGATGGTTGTTGCATCTTTGTATTGGTCTTCTTAAATTTATTCAATGTCAGCAATAGCATCATCAAAAGCCTAGAATTGATTAATTAAGATTCTTTACTGATTTAGCTAATTAACATGCCTTAGCAGCATCATTTAAAACTTCATAGTAGAAAACTGAGAAATTCAAAGCGAGTCCTAATCTGATTGGATTTGTGGTTTTTAATTCTGAGTTAGCAACATTTGAAGCAGCTTAGTAAGCGGCAAGTGCACCATCGGCGGCTTTCTTGTGTTAATCACCAGAAGCATATTCAGAAATGTATCTGTGATAGTCTCCCTTCATCTTGTGGAAGAACACTTTAGCTTCAGGAGTTGAGGCTGTTTTGACCAAATGACTGTCGATCAAATTGAGGATATCCTAGCAATATTGATTCAATTCTTCTTCAATCTTTTTCTTGTAGCTTCTAATCAAGACAAGATTTTTCTATGAGGCAGGTTGGGATTGAGCCTAAAAATTTAAATTTTTTTTTTTACTTTTCCTTCTTCCTTGTTTTCAATACTGGACAAGACTCTCCAAGCTGTTCTTCTTCCACCTATGCTATTTTTGTAAGCAACGGAAAGAAGGTTTCTCTCTTCGATTGACAACTCTTATCCATTTTGAACCACTTATTTGATGTAATTGACCATATCTTCGAATCTCTCTGTTTATTCTGTCAACTTGGTCATATAGATGAGTTCTTCCCTAGTGCTCATTTAGATATTTTAAAATTTAAATTCTTATTTGTTTCCAAAATCAAAGATCACCCTTAAATATAGCAAAATACAATATATTCAATAAATCTAAATTTATTTAAATATATAAAAGTATGAAGTATTATTATTAATATATAGATAATACAACTTCCATAAACCAATTCTATTCAATTTGTTCCTCAATTTCAAATATCCCTAATTTTTAATTGTCTTAATACTCTTTCTCTACACTAAAAGAGTATCTTATAAGCCTAAAAAAATTTGAAATTGAAAATTTGAATTTAAATTCAATTTATATTGTTTATTGTAATATACTAATATGATTTCAAAGTAATCATCATTAACATAATCATTTTATCATGCACTCTCATTAGTAATGATATTTTTATGTATAAATCCATTAATGATTGTTCATTTTTTTCAAAATTATTATTTTCAATTTCTCTCATTCTTTTTGCTCTTTTGATTACTGATAGTAGATATTCCTGTAGATGAGACAATTCTAATCTTAAATTATTAACATCTATGTTTAATAATTTTGATGTCGATTTATGAAATATATTCTTTTCTTTGATGGATGTTAAAATTTCAGATAAGAGTTGGAAAATCATGATGTATAGTTTGAAGGCATTATTTTATATGAAATTCTTAAGATTTAACTAAAATACCTTTTAAAGCTTTAATGTTATAGAGTATGGAAGAAGATTTCTAAAATAAATTATCAAATAACTCTAGAAATGCAAATATACAGTAATATTATATTTGAAGGCACTTATGTGGTATAAATTAAAAATATAAAAATGGTAATAAGCTATTCAGATAATTCATCATAGCACTCAAATTAATTATTAGTTATTATTTAAAATTATGTCTAAGAATATTATTTTAAGAAAATAAACCAATACTATTTTTCTCTGTTGAATTTAAATGAAGTATTTTTAAGGAGCTTTTGAAATATTATTTCATAAATGAAAGGATAATTATTAAAGCAAAGTAGAAAAATATAGAAATCTGCATATCTAAATTTGACTTTGACTAAGTAAAGGATTAGAAAGCAATATTAAATGATTGAATAGGGTATTGATTTTTGGAAGAATTTGAAAAACAAAAATATTATAGAATTTTATGCTAGGAATAAGACTGAAAAATATAATTAATGTTATTTTGAGTATTGATTGAGAATTATCAATTAAAAAGAATAGGGTATAAGAATCTGAAGTAATAGTTATTTATTATTGTTTCAGCAGCAGATATCTAGAATAGTTTATTACTGCAAAAGTATCTCTGAATGATTCTTATAAATGGTTTTAAATGAAAGATACTAATATTTTAAGCACTAGAATCATAAATGGTCAAATACTATATATGAATATTTAAGAATTAGCGATTAGAATAGTTTGGATATGAGTTGGGAGAATGATTATATAAAAGTAGGCAAAGACAGTAATAATGACAAGATATGAAATATTATTTGAGAATAGGCAATTAGGACAATAAAAAAATAAGATGATGTTTGGAAATTCTATTTTTAAGTTCACCTTCTTAGAAATGAAATAATTTGATTCACTTATCATTAAATTTTATTATGTTATCAATTTAGAAAGTAAATATTGCCACTCTCTATAACAGAAATGAAGAATACAAGTCATGCCATCGTGAGACTGATAGAGAGGATGGCTCAAAAATTCGTATATCTCTATGATTATGTTAGAAAAGTTTAAAGAATTACTACATTAAAATATTATACCTATCGATGAACTGCACCATTTAGCTTGGTCAGGTGTACCTAGTGAACTTAGAAGTACAGTTTGGAGACTATTACTCAAGTATTAATCTCCAAATAGAGATGCTAATGTAATTTGGATAATAGACTTAGTTAGTTTGCAATTATTGAGAGAAAAAGAAGTATGTACTTTCAAATGTGTGATATTTATTTTGCCAAAAATCAATAGTATGATGAAAGAGAGAAAAAGATATTAAAATAAATTTCAGAAGATGTTAAGCGTACAATACCAGATTCTTCAGTGTTTAGAAATTTTTAAATTTAAACTTTATTAGAGAGGATCCTTTTTATTTGGAATGTACGAAATCCTGCATGTGGTTATGTGCAAGGAATGAATGATATCGTTACTCCTTTCTTAGTTGTATTCTTGTCTGACTATGTTGATATTGACACAACAAAATTACAATTTACTAATGAGAAATAATTAGATCATTTAGATTAAAGATTAATAAGATAAGTGGAAGCTGACTCTTATTGGTGTCTTTGCAAATTATTAGATGGTGTTCTAGATAACTATACCAACTAATAACCAGGGTTGGTTCGTTTTTATAACAAATTTAAAGAAATATTATCAGCATTAGATAAAAAGCTATATGAACATCTAACCACTTCACTATGTAAGAAATATATTTTAAATAATAGCAATGGAATTATATGCATTTATCTTTAAATGGAGTACTTGTATGTTATTAAGAATGTTTTAATTTGAAGTTGGACTAAGATTATTTGATACTTTATTAGCAGAGGAACATAGTAATTTATTATATTAATAATAGACTATTTTGAATTGTGCCTATTCATTATTATTTCTATTTTAATGAAATTTTCTCTTAAAATTTAGAAATTATAATATGATGAAATAATGATTCTTCTAGAAAAGTTACCAACAAGAGAATGGTCAGAATCAGATTTAAATCTTTGTTTATCAGAGGCTTATGCTTACTAAAAGATTTTTTCTAAAAAATGAATTATATCCTAAAACTTAAATATTTTATGAAAATTTAAACTCTTCCTAATTAATTTTTATTACATATATATAAAATTCTTTTTTTAATTTATTTTACTAAAATACTACTATCATTAAAATAATATCAATTTATGCTACTATCAATTGATAATAAAAATTTGATAAATTATTTTTATTTTTAACAAACTATTTCTTTTGAATAAATTTTCCTTTAATTTTTCATGAAACTTTATTCAAATTATTAAATTTTATGTTTAATTTCTTCCAAATTTTGATTGCTATTTTATATACATTATTTATTGTTCATTGTTCTATTAATTAATAATTCATATAAAAAATTAATTAAAAATATATATTTTCATTGTTGCAATTTAATAGTCTAAATTTAAGAATCGGATTTTAGAAACTCATTTGAAAATTAAGATTGATTTCCTCTATTAAGTAATATGTTTTATTAAAGTAATCCAAAAACGCAAAGAATCAATGTTTTATTATAATGATGTTTTGCTAAAATCTCCTATCTCACTCTAACTCTTTTTAAAGATGTTTTCAATTTCCAAAATTCAAATAATTTTTTAGTTCTTTAGTATGTATAAATTTTCTTTGCCTTTTTCTCTTTTACATATTCTTTCCAAATTTTAAAAAACCATATTAATTTTGGTGAAATTGGTTATGTTCTACGCCATTTTTGAAAGAATTATTTCATAAAAATTAATTGTATTGCTCTTTTTTTCTATTTTGCTATGATACTCCATTAAAATAGTATTTATTTTAAAAGGAAATGTTATATGTGTGCTTTTAAATTATTAGCAATTTTTTAATATTGCTATTTTTAAACTTAATTGTTATAATTTTTTATTAATTCACACCACATATTCCTTTAAAGATTCTAAATTCTGGCCTTACAAAAATAAATTACTCTAGCTATCTATTTTGATTCTCTTATAATTGTTTTAAATTATCTATTATGTAATTGCTATGCCATGTTTTCCAATTTACAATGACAGAATGGTTAGATCACAGATATCTATTCTTAAAACAATGAGTTTTTTATATCTGTAAATTCTCTGTAACTCTATTCCACTTTTGGAATTTTAATTGATTATAGTAAATATGATCTATTTGGTGTTTTGATGCATTTGAAATATTTAGGACTGGGATGTAACTGATTTTCATAATATCGTAATTTAGCTTTTCTATCAAAAGCAAGTTATTACTCAAGTTCTTGTTCATATTGTTATCTCAATTGTTTACTTTATTATAACATAAATAAAATATCAATTAATTTTAATTACATTTACAAAATAATCACTCAAATACATCACAATATATAAAGAATTAATAACTAACACTATCAGCTATATACATCATATATACAAAAATGAAGTCCTCCATCCTCCAAAACTGTCTAAGCAAAATATAGATATGTTTAAAAGTTTTAAAGATTAGGTTACTAAACTTCTTTTTTTTTATCGAACTTCGAAATTAATAACTATTAAAAACTAATAAACTTTTTTTATTTAGATTGCAATTTTATTATATTAGATTTATATTTATATACAATTAATATAAGAGATAATGATAATTATATTAAATAACAAAAAATTTATATTATGACACAATTTAAATATTCAAAATTCTTATCCTAATTACAAACTCATTACAGACTGATTAATTTTGAAAATTATGTGGCTAATTGGTTATCATCTAAGAATATCTGCATAAATTTTTTGGCATTGAAACCATCTTAATATAAATTTGATATGTCCTTGCATCCTCTTTCTGAAATCACAACAACATTAATTTTCATGTTGTAGGATGGATTGACTAAATTATTAAAGCTAAGATGTAAGAGAAACTATTGAATTTATGAATAAAGGTCATCTTCATTATTTGCAATAAGATCAGTCTTATTTTCTTTATGTGATATGTCCCATCCCTAATCGATGTATGCTAATAAGTGTTGTAATTACAGAAAACTTAAATTTAAAGATTCTGCTGATAATGGGATTTATAAAGTTTGCATTAAAACAACTGTGATATTGGTTTCAGTGGAGGCAGGCATTTTCTTAACTCTACAAAATTTATATATTGATACATAAAGGTTGATAAACGATGAGCAAAGAAGAGCATTTCTCCTAAACCAACAATGTTAATTGTCTTAGTATCTTTTGATATATATGGTCTAATAAACTCATGAACCCTTTCTATATATCTAAATTCTTCTTCAATTGTATCTGATAATTATTAGATTTATAAAACTTCTGTATAAGGAGTTGAAAAAACAAAAAGTGTTGCATTCAATTATTAAGCCAATTCTGGTAATTTTATGTGTTCGTAAAAATAATTAAATGATTAACCAAGTGGAGGAAATATGATGTAAAGATTTTCATATAAATGAGTATGTATTTCAACTTAGAATAATTAATTTATTCTTAATTCTGTTCCCAAATCTATTATTGTATAATTATATAAATTAAGCAAATCTGATGTTGTATTTATACAAACATTATCTACAGATACACAATCTTCAACACATTAATTTTATTTCAATTTGTATGGATGAGTACATTAAACACATCTTTATTTGTATTCATGATAACAATATTCACAATTTTAGGAACAACTCATACAATTAAATCGACTAGTATCAAAAGATGTATTAAGTGGACATAAAAGTTCTGAGCGATTATTAGGATTATGGAATGGCAAGATATTAGGTTTTTGATCGTCTCTTGATTTCTTGGCTAACCATCCCATAAAGATCAATGAAGAAATTGCTGTAAGGAGAGCAAAAACGCCCAAATTTAACAAAACTTTATTGTTTTATTATTTGTGTTATTATCTATCTTCAGTATAATCATATATTGGAGGATGCTCAGCATTTATATTGAAATATTCTTCCTCTTCTTCTTCTGACATTTTTAATTTATATTTATATATTGTTTTTATAAGTATTAAATTTAGAAAAGTAAATATAATTAAAAATGTCAATTTAAAGAGAATGGTAGAAATTTGTGAGACCACCTAGATATAATTATAGTTACTTTGATCTAGGTTATTTATTTCTTATTAACATGGTTAGGTCCTGAATGTATTTAACTACATTAAGGTTACATACGGAAACATGAAAGGATTATTACTAATCGTTAAAATTGTAAATTAGAAATGTCATACTTTGAATTGAATCCAAAAACTTCAAATTGTATAGTTTATTGTCATGGCTACAATGGATGTAGAATAGAAGGCATTAAATATGCTACAATTGTTGCATAATATGGCTTCAATTTTTGTGCATTCGATTTTTAAGCATGTGGTCATTCTGAAGGAGATTATATTACTTTTGGGTATGATTACCATAAAAAACTAATATAGACATCTTGAAAAGGATGATATTACTTCAATATTATAGGAATTAGAAATTAATTTCCAATAGAAACAATTCATTTTATGGGGAAGATCTTTAGGAGCAACTACCATTCAATTGAAGGAATAATCAAATGTTAAGGGATTAGTATTGGATAGTTGTTTTACAAATTTCAATAAATTAGCAATTAACATAATTTAGAGATAAACTAGATTGCCTAAATTTATAATAAAGGCTATCATATATTTAACAAAAGGTTCAATTGAAGATGAAGCAGGGTTTCAATTAAATGATATACAAGTGTAATGTAATTCAAATATACCGACACTTTATATTTGTAGTGATAAGGATTCCCTTATAAAAGCAAAAAATAGTGTAAAATTGTATAAACAGCACAAAGGAATAAAGAAATTAATAAAAGTTGATGGTGAACATAATGATTCTCGATCTCTAGAAATCATTTAATAAATCTGTTCATGGTGTAAAGATAGAGTACAATTACAATAAAATAATTACATTCAATATAATTCAGTTCCTTAAGTAGCTAGATTACCATTAGAATTGATATATGATTCTAATATTTAGAGTGGGATTTAATCTTCATATAATAGGATTCCAAAGAATCCAGCTATCAAATTAAAAAATTAAATAAGTATTTAGTTAAGAACAAGCTGTAGAAATTTACACAGTGCAGTATAATACTGAATTTATATATATATATATATTTAAGAGTTAGAAAATATCTGTAGAGTATAAGGAATTTCATTATTAAAAAATGTAAATTATAAATGAAGGAGTTGAATGGTTTGAAATTCATTCAACTATTTTGGCAAATGATGTAGCATGTATAATAAATGGTTAAAATAAGTGTTAAAAGACAATTATATAATGGGCTTTTAGGGAAACCATAGACGTATAGCTTTAGGTAGTTCAATTGGGTTGTTGATGTTAACTCAATTGGCTTAAAGAAATCCTATGGGAGCTTTACGTATTGGTTTTTTTGCATTTCCTGTTCTCAGCTATGTGATATGTCCTGAGATATACAATTCCTTATTATGATATACGTGTATAATAATTAAAATGTTCATAAAATTTGAGAGATATTCAGATCGTGTTAAAAGTGTTTCTTTTCATCCTCATCGTCCATGGTTATTAAGTGCACTTCATTCAGGAATCATTGAAATGATTGATTATAGAATAAAGAAAAGAATTGCTATATATGATGAACATAAAGGTGCTGTTCGATCAGTTTAATTTCATCCATAATTAAACTTATTTTGTTCAGGAGGAGATGATTTTACAGTTAGAGTATGGAATTTTAAATAATGTCAATTCATATTAAAAGGACACTTAGATTATGTTAGATGTGTGACATTTCATCCAATAAATCCTTGGGTATTATCAGGTTCTGATGATCAAACAGCAAGAGTGTGGAATTATTAAAGTAGACAAACTATTGCAATTTTAACAGGACATACACATTATATAATGTCTTGTCATTTTCATCCTACTTAAGATTTGATAATAACATGTTCATTAGATTAAACAGCTAGATTATGGAATTATGGAGTTCTTAAATAGAGATATGCCTAAAAAAAGAATTAAGAATATGTATTATCAGGAGCAGAAGTATAATTAATTTCAATTTTGGATGCACACAAAGATTAACTTAATTGGTGTGCCTTTCATTAAACAGAACCTTTTATTATTACAAGTGCTGATGATAAAAATATCAAATTATGGAAGTATAATGATAATAAGGCTTGGGAATTTGATACTTTATCAGGTCATACGAATAATGTTTGTTGTTCAGAATTCCATTCAAAAGGTGAAGTTATCATTTCAGATTCAGAAGATCACACTGTGAGAATTTGGGATTTTGCTACTCGTAAATAAATTGGAGTTTATGAAAACAAACACTTTGATAGATATTGGGTAATATCATGTCATCAAAATAATTACTATTTTGCATGTGGTTCGGACACAATGGTATAAGTGTTTACTTTACATAAAGATAGAGTGCCTCTTATTCTAGTTAATGATAGATATCTATGTATGGCTGAATAAAAAGTCCTTAAAGTAGTTGAATTGAACAGTGGATAACAGTAAATCATCAGAGACATTGCTACTGTTATTACTCCATCTCCTACTCTTTTGGAGGATAATATTGAATTTATTGAATACAATACATATGATACATAAAAAACATAATTGATGATAAGATGTATTAGATCATTTAAGGAACCAACCAAACCTAAGAGACATTTATTATTGGTATTTTAACAATAAAAGGGAGATTCAGGAATCAAATAATTCTTTGCTAATTGTGCATGTTTTATTGGAAAGAATAAAATTGCTAGAATCAATCAAGATTAATAAATTGAATTATACAATTATGAAACAGATGTAGTACAATTAATTGATGAGAAACAATCATCTAAAATATTTAATGCTCCTGGTGGTAAAATATTAATTCAAAGAAGTGAAACAACATCTTAATTAGAATTATTTGATCCTATGACAAAATAAGTATTACATTCTGTTGAATATTCAAATGCTAAATATATATAATACTATGAATCCTATTTAATTGTTTAAAAAAAATTGTCTCTTACCATTTTTACTAAACAATTATAGAAATTAATAGAAATTAAAGAATAAATTAATATCAAATCCTTCATTTGGTTCAATAATATTATAATATATACAACAAAAAGTTAAATTAAATATTTACTATTAAATGGTGATACAGGTGTTTTAAAATCAACTGAAAATATTTTATACTTAGTAAAAGGTGAAGAATAATAATAAAGCAAACTTAAATTAACTGCATTCGATAACACTACTAAATATATTTCAGAAATTCTTGACATTTCAGAACCTTTATTCAAAATTGCAATTATGAATAAGGATTTGAATTCCATCTATAAGTTTATTGAAAATAATTAAAATGAAGCTATTCTATCTTATTTATATTAAAAAAAACTTGCATCTGTGGCATTAAAATTAGTCAAAGATAAATATGGTATTTGATTTTATATAATTTTAGCTAAATTTTCACTTTCTCTAGATGGTGGTAATTTAGAATATGCATATAAAGCTGCAGTAGATATTAGAGATCCATAATTATTTGAATAACTAAGAACTGAAGCATTAAGACAAGGTAATCATTTGTTAGTTGATGTTTGTGATCAATAATTAAGTTAATTTGATAGATTGTCATTTTTATATTTATGCACTGGCAATATAGAAAAATAAGAGAAATTACAAAACATAAATCCTAATTTTATTTATCAATCCTAATTCTAAAGAAAAATTTTAATTAAAAATTCTTTACCAAAATTATCATAACTTATGGATCATCTCAATGGATCTCCCCAAAAATTAGATGATAACTAAAAAGAAACAATAGAATGGGTTAAATCCTTAGGAGGTAGTTAAGCTTTGATACCTCCCATTCCCATAATGAAATATAAAAGTGATCCATGGCCACTTACTTAAATGAATGAATAAGACATAATCAATCTTGAAGTGACAGATGAAACTGTTGTACCATAAGATATCTTCACATTATAAAAGTAAGTGGTAGAAGAACCTTAACTTGATGAATAAGTTAATGATGGATAATGGGGTTTAGATGAAGAACCAGAAGAAATGTTTCTGGAATCTAAAACAATTGATCCAATAAATAAGAATATTGATGAAGAAGCATTAAGAGGAAAGTTAATAAATTAAAATGGAGATGTAGCCATTAAATATTTTGCTGCAGGAGATTATGAAACAGGTATCAAGTTACTTAAACATTAAATTAATTTTAATAACAATTAATAATTTTCTAAATTACTTTTTGATTTACCTAATTTTTAGGTTGTGACTTCATCACCCTATCTCAGTAATGCAACTTTACCAATTAAAATCAATAGATTAAATGAAATCAAGAATTTGATTAAATTAGGTATCTTTTTAATTTAAAATTTTAGGTTATAAATATACAACAGATGCCAAATTTAATGAAGTTAGCACATGCTTCTAATCAGTCTTATAAAAATTACTATTGACAGATTTTGAAGAGAATTAAATTGATGATATCAAACGATATATTAATATTAGTAGAAATTATCTTATAGCGATGAGATGTGATTAACTTAAAAAGGATAGTAATGCTTTAGAAATGGCTTGTAAAATGGCTACAATGGATTTATAACCTGGTCATAGAATTTTAACATTAAGACAAGCTTTAAGTATAAGTTATAAATAGAAGAATTTTATTACTTGTTAATAAATAGCTAAAAAATTGATTGAGTTGTTAAGAAATGATAATACTCAAAAGCCTGAAGTATTACAAAATGCATAGAAGGTATAATAATAAAATCTATTATTATTAGTATGAAAAAGCATCTCAACAATAAAATTCAAATACCATTTAAATAGAATTCTAAGATTAATGGTTAAATGAATAACCAATATACTCAGCAAACACACTTAAAAATATTTCAACATATAAATCTTGTCCATATGATGGTAGTGTTTATGAAACAGATTACTAACAGACTTGTTTGATTTGTGGGTTATGTCAAGTTGGTAAAGCACCTGGACTTAAGTATTAATGAAAAATATATTTTATTTGAGGGTAATTATTAATATAAAAATTATAAAATGGGAGCAGCTTTGCGATCATTTTTTGTTCCAGTTCCTCATCAAACTGTTTGTGTGTTGTAGAGGTTTGGAAAATATACAAGAACACTAACTCCAGGTTTGAATTGGAAACTTCCCTTTATTGAAGAGATTGCCTATGAACATTCACTTAAAGTAGAATGATACTTATCTTAGGAATAAGCCTTTATGATATATGCATAAAATGCAGTCACAAAAGATAATGTGATAATATAAATAGATGGTGTATTGTATATTTAAGTTGATGATCCAGTTAAATGTTCATATGGAGCCTAGAAGCCAATTGATTATGCTCAAGTAGATTTTGTGCTTAATCCTCCTAGATTCTTGCTCAATCAGTTATGAGAGCTGAGATAGGTAAGCTCACTCTAGATCAGACATTTGAAGAAAGAGAAAAAATGAATGCTCTCATTTTGGCAGGACTCTCAGAAGCTGTCTAAGAGTGGGGTTTGAAATGCTTGCGTTATGAAATAAAGGATATTAAGGTCACAGAAAATATTAGAAAGGCAATGAATATGGAAGCTGAAGCTGAAAGAACAAAAAGAACATAGATTTTACATTCTGAAGCCAAACAACAATCATAAATAAACTTGGCTGAAGGAGAGAGATTATCCAAAATTTTAAAGGCTGAAGGATTGGCTGAGTCTATTGTTATTAGATCAACGGCTACTGTATAGAGAATTGAAGCAATTTCTAGTGCTATGACTAGTGAAGAAGGTGATTTAGCTGCTAGATTCAATTTGGCTGAAGAGTATTTGGAAGCATTTAAGAAACTTGAAGGGAAATAGGTTTTAGTTAATAGTGATGTTAACAATCCTAAAGAAGTAATCAAAAAAGCTTTGGATATGGTTGATGCCCGTTTAAAGTGAGAATTTATATACACATTGAATATCAAAATATTTTTAATAATTCCATGCTAAATAAAATTAATTTGTCATTGAGCCAAATTGAAGAGTTAACAAAAGATGATGCATAGAAGGATTAATCAACTTAAGTAAAGGTTGAAAAAAAAATTGAAAGAAGATTGGGATCAACAAACAAAGAGGAATCTGCAAATGTTTAACTTAAAATTGAAAAGAGAATTGGATCAGCCAAACCTAAGGATACACTTTAGTAATACACCAATACAAAAATCAAAAATATTTACTAATTTTTAGAAAATGTTGAATCTGACTCTTCCCAAGTTAGTTAACAAACACAATAATAACCTGTTAGAAGTATTGAAGCTATTGAGAAGGAACATGAATATCAAACAAAAATTTAATAATTGTAAGGGATTGTTTAAACATAAAAAATTGAATTGGATGAATAACAGAAAACTATTGATAATTTAAAATAGCTACTTGAAAAATCATAAGGTAAATTGAAAGAGTCAGAGTAGAATTTTAAAGAAATTGTAAATCGTAGACTAAGTGAATAGAAGGCTGAATTAGAAGTGGTTATAAATAGACATCTTGGATTCATAGATCAATTAATAAATGATAAAAAAGAACTAAATAATTAGGTGGAATAGTTGACTAGTGAATTAAAGGGAATAGATAAATAATAGAAGAGGTAATTGGAAGAATTGAAAAATAATTTTGCAAGAGAAATAAAACAAAAATATGAGTAATGGTAAATATAAGAAAAATAGAAAAGAGATAAATGGGAGAAAGAAAAGTTGGCTGAATTGAAAGAGTAAACAATTAAAGGATTGGAGCCTGAGTTAAATAGAATGATAGAAAAGAATAAATTAGATATTAAAAGAATAGAAGAAAAATGTTAGAAAGAAAAAGAACTTTATAAAATATAAATAGTAGATGAATCAGAAATGAAAATCTAATTATTCAAAGAGAAGTGGGCTGCTGAATATGAATTACTGTAATAAAAAGATAGAGAAGCTTAATTAATTAAATAAAAAGAATTATATAGGACATATGAAGATTAATTTGCAAAAGAAAGGGATTCATATAAATAAAGAATGTAATAGGATATTGAAGATTGTGAGAGAAGAAGAAAAGAAGAAGCTGATACTTATGTTAAAAGGATGAAATAGCTTTCAGATTCTTAAGCTGAAGAGATTAGACGAATAAAGAGTGATTGTTAAAGAGAGATTGATGAATATAAAGAAAAGTACTTCAATATGGAGAGTGAAGTGAAAGAAGCATTAAAAGGTGATTAAGAAGCTTGGAAGTAGCAATTTACAATAAGAGCAGAATCAGATATGAATAGATAGATTGAGAAGATTCAAAAAAAGGTTGAGTAAGATAGAAATGACAAAATTGAAAAGATTGTATAGAAATTGGCTGAAGAGAAATAATAATATGAGTAGAATGTTCAAATGAAATATGATAAAAAATTAAGAGAGCAATAATCAGGTAAAGATGAAGAGATTAAGTAATTGAAGAAGTAAATAAAGGCTATGGAAGATAGAGAAAATAAGGAAGGTAGTGAATATTCAGCAGTTTAAAAGACTAATTAGGATTTGTAAAGAGTGATTGAGAAATAGGAATTGGAAAATTAGAAACAATTTAAAGATTATAAAAAATTGAAAGAAGAAATGCTTTTGTAATAGATGTTAATATTTTAGATATAAGGAGAAATTAACTTAATTTAAGGAAGAATAATAATTGGAAGTTAAAGGAATAAAAGAGTCACATGAAAGAGAAAAGAATAGGATTACAGAATAGAATAATAAATTATAAATGGAGTTGGCTAATTAGAAATAAATATTGGAGGAAACATGTAATTGTATGTGAAATTCATGTAGTGAGAGAATTGGATATAAAACACTCATAAAATTTGGAAGAAATAGAAGAAAATGTTAAGAGGATTATTTTGAAGAAGGATCATGAGATTAAATAGTTGAAAGAAGAATTGAGAATGAAATAATTGGCATGTGAAAAATATGACGAATTATTGAAGAAATAAAGATAGGATTTACTAAGACAAGTAGAATAATGAGATAAATATTATATGACTTATGTGACTATATATAATAATTAAAATTAATATTTTTATGCTTAAAAAATATTAAAATGAACAATCCATCTATAATGTAATTTACTTAGAAGGAATCTGAATTTTGTTGGTTGGTTGGTTTAAAATCAATAAGTACTAAATAACCAATGATTACTTTATGGTTAAAAAGTGATTAGAGAAAAGTAGATCCATCACTATTAAAAAATGAGTTTATGAAATAATTCTAATCAGGGTTCCTCCATCTTAATAGTATAATAACAGGAGACCGAAATAAGAATTCATAAATTATCAAAGGATTTTCTGATATTACAGTTATAGCTATAGTAAGAGTGATAAGAGAAGAAGGAATTAAAGAATTTGAGCAAATCAGAAATGACTTTTAAAAATTGATAACTATTATAACATATTTAAGTTTAACAAGATCAGTAATGAGTGATGCAGTGATGAAGTTTTTAAGCAATTAATAAAATGAAAGTCATTAATACCTAGAAAATTTATTATCAACATTAGCAAAAATAGAATAAATGAAAAATGTCATGAATACAAATAAACATGATCCTATCAAAGATTCATTATTATATAAGTTGTTATTTGGAAAAGGTAATTTTTATGATCCATTTACATCAAATCCATAAATTGTTAGTTCTGTCTAATAAATACCATAGAATCAATAAGCTGTCTAACAAGGTCATGTAGAAAAATAGGCAGCTCAAGTATCCCCTATGAGATAAGCACTAACGCCAATATCTGAATAAAAGTAGTAGATGAATTAGTAAACAATCCTTCAATAATAACAAATAATTAAATAAACTAGACCATTAGTACAAGTAGAAGATTTTAGTGAAGATTCTGGTGATTCTTCTGTGGATTTGGGGAATAAATATATAGTAAATGCTAAACCATAGAAGTAATAAATAAATGGCACTGATAGTGATTCTGAAATTTAAGAGATTCCTAATTTTAAGATTTGATATTAATATAGTTATGTAAAATCATCTACATAGCAACCAATTAATTATTAACTTAGGAAATCAATAATATATATTTATGTAAAAATATTCAAATTATTTAGCTTCCCTTTATAATCGTAATTATAGTTTTTTATATTTTCTAATTCATGTTTTTTTCTGTAGCATCTTCCTCTCATAAAATCTCTATTCATATATGATGATAATCAATATCGTTAATTGTATACTCATCAATTCAGCTTCCTTTTTGTTAATAAAACTCATTGTAAATTGAAATCACTTTTCCAATCTTTGAATTAAATAACCCTTTAAATATTTATATCTCTCTTTGTTTTTATTTGCTCCCTCTGTCTTATCTATATTAATCTATTAATTTATTTAATATTTTATGGAATGTTGGTAAAAATGTATTCTATTTTCCCCATTTATACTAATTGCTAACTACATTAAATTAAAAATTTCAAAAATGGAAGATGATGATGATTTTGATCCAAATGCAGAAAAAACTATGTTTAACATTAAGTATTCGAGCATCAAGGATATAAGAGAACTCAACCATGCTTAAATGTTAAGTTTAAGAATAATGCATAGTCCAGATCTTACTTCAATGCAAGTATTTGAATTTCTTATATATTAGGGGATTGAACAATTTAGATAACTAAAATAATTGAATCTATCATAAAACTCAATTTAGACAATGAATCTTAAAACACTCAATCAACTTGAAGTGTTAAATTTGTAATCAAATAGGATCAAAGTAATTAATTGTGAAGGTTTGAGATCATTAAGAGTTCTTAATATATCTTATAATTTGATTTCTTAATTGGGACCATTATAAATTGTATGAGAATTGAACTTATTCTAGTTCACATAATAGGGTTATTAATTGAAATCTTTAGATTTAAGAAGTAATAGTATAGCTGATTTAAATGAACTTAAGTACCTGTAAGGAATCAATTTATAGGATGTGTTCTTTAATAGTGATCGAAGAAAGAATCCTATTTGTGATAACTTAACTTTATATTACAAATAGATAATCAAATGTGTACCTTAAATAATTAATGTTGATAATAAACCAAAAAATGAGTTATAAGATAATGATGCTGATGGGTCAAATAATATTACTTTTAAATTACCAAAGTAATAATAGGTAAACATTGAGAAGGAAGCAGAAATGAGGGTTGAAGTGATTTAATTATAGTAGAAAGTGAAAGAGTTATCATAATAAAATAAGGAGATAATTTATAAATTTGAATGTAATGAAAAGTATTGGAGTAGTAAATGTTCAAATTTAGAGAGAGAGATTATTGATTTAAATAAGTTTAATCAAGAGTTGAATCAAGAAAATAAAAGATTTAGAAGAGAGATAGAATCTTTAAATGAATAGAATGATTATGATAAGTAATAATAAAAAGATTTAATTAATAAAAAAGAAAGAAAAGATGAATTAATTACATAATTATAAAATAAAATAAGTGAATTACTTTAATTGAATGGTTAATTAAGTAAAGAGAATTAAATTTTAATTGAATAATAAAATGTTTAAAAAGTAAAAGATTAAGAAAAGGAATTTAAATTATCTGAATATAAAATCTAATTGAAAGAAGCAGAGAAATAATTATAAGAATTTCATAAGAATGCTGTTGAATAAGCAAGTTAAACACTTATGAGATAGGAATAATTGTAATCAAAATCTGAGTAAATCAATTAAGAGTAATAATATTGAATTATATTAGAAATCGTTCATTATATTAAGATAATTCATAGTTAAAAAGGAGAATATAAGAATTATTAGAAATATGTAGAGAATGGGAAGTTAAATTTGAAACCTCTCAAAAAGAGAATGAATAATAATTTTAGATATAACTGTAATAAATAATACATGAATATGAATAAAAGTTGTAAATTTAGTAAAATTAGAATGAATAATAATTATAAGAATTGGAAACAGAGAGTAAATTGATGTAAGATTAGTTAGAAAATGAATTTCGTAATTTATTTTAGGAGAACATGGTATATATATTCATTTAATTATAAAAAGGAAAAATTTAAACAATTGAGATTATAATATGATGAAAAATGTCGTATAGAAGTACAATAGAATCAAGAAATAAAGATTTTATAAAGTAGATTATAAGATTAGGAAAGTTTAATTAAGGAATTACAATCAGCTTTAATTCGTTTGAAGAGAGAAGTGTAAGAATTTTGTTAAGAGAAAGATTTAGCTAAAAGAGAACATCAAATTATTTAATCAGGATTATAAAAGGATATTAATATTCTTTAAGAATAATTACTTGAAGCATAGACAAAATTATAATAATTTGATAGAGAATTGAGATTAAAAAATGATGAATTATTGACAATAAATCAAGATAATGATAGATTGAGAGTATAAAATAAATAGAAAATTTAAAATGAATAATTAGTAGATGAATTATAGACAAATTTGACTATAAAAAATAAAATGTTAGATGATAAAAATGATACTATTGATGAATTAAAATAATAATTAAATTAATTAAGAAATTAAGAAGGAAATGCTTCTGATGATTATTTAAAATTATAGAAAAAATATGATAGATAAACATAGATTATAGATGAATTAGAAAATTAATTATAATAAATTTAAGAAGAATATGATTAAAAGAATAAGGATTTAAAAGATAAAAAATAATTGATTTCCACTTTTGAAAAAGAGATTGAAGAAATTGAAATTAAATAAGATAGAGAGATTAATGGATTAAAATTAGAAATGCAAGAAAAAGAGGGTTAATTATAAGAATTGGCTAAAATGTTGAATAATGCAAAGGAAGAATTAATAAAAAAAGATGAAAAGATCAGAGAACTCTTATTTTAATATTAAGGTATAGAAAAACAACTATTTGTGATTGATAAATAGAATGAAATTACAATTAAATAGAAAGATAAACAAATAGTTGAAATGAGGTCTTAATTGTAATAAATTCAAGAGGAATTGAATTTGATGATTTAGGAAAATATCTAATTGAAAACTAAAGCCAGGGAGAATTTATAAAATTTACATAAATTATTTTAATAATGATTAGTCGTTTTTTGATTTTTAATTAAATAAAATAATGAAAAGTGCTTTAATTGCTTGTCTTATATTGAGTGTCTTTTGTGTTGAGATTTCAATAACCAATGTTGCTACAACATAAGCACTTGAAAAATTAAAGGAATCTAAATGGGCATCATTCATAGTTGATTTTGCTGAAGTTGAGTTGTCAAGTGGTGGTGCTCTTACAGAATTAGTTGAAGCTATTAATCAATTAATTGAGTAATTAGAAGAGGAATTAGATGATATTCAACATGCCTATTCCAAAAGAACAGACGAGCATAATCGTGATGTGACTAGATTAGAATAAGAAATTTAAGATTCAGATAGAGGTATTAGATTTACATTTAATTATTATTAGATATCTTTAATGGTGAAGATTTCATTGATAATGTTCTTATTCCTTAGAAAGAGAGATTTTAATCTGCTTTAGCATAATTGAAAACAAACATAGAAGAAAACAGAAGAGTCCTTGATGGTGAAACTGTTAACAGAAAGAAATAACACGAATAATTTTTATCTAATATTGCTGAAATCAATGAAGCTATTGGTGCTGTTGATGAATCCCTTGGATTAATGTCATAAATTACAAATCCATCACTTGTTTAATTCAAGAGAGTCTAAACAAACCTTAATAGAATCTAAACATCATTCTAAAATCATTCTTCATTTGCACCAATCATTAGAGCCCTTCTTGAATTAGCAACAGAATAAAATTTTGCTGATTAAGGTTCTCTTTAATAAGTAAAATAAATATTTATTAATTATAGCTTGTTAAAATCTTCAATGAATTAAGAGTCTAATTTGTTGACTCTCTTAATCAAGAAACTGCTGATGAAAAGGCTGCAGAAACTAAATTTGCTGAAAGAGTTATTTAATTAGAAAAGGAATTTGCTGAATTCTAAAGAGCCGTTTTGATCAAGAACTCTGAGTTAGCTGCTAATGAATGTATTTAAATATCAAACAATATTTAGAAAAATTAGGAGAAACCATTGTCTATGTAGGATAAAGAAAGGATGATAGAGCTACTATGTAAGCTTAATTACAAGCAGAAAATGATAACTATGCTGCTGAAACTGATTTGTATAATAGAACTGTATCTGAATACAATAAAGAAATTGAAATTAGTAAGTAGGCTCTTGGTTTACTAACTTAACCCAGTTTCGAATCATACGTTAAATCAAAAGTAGGAATTTGATTAATTATTATATTATATATTCCATCGATTAATTTCTATAAGTCTAGTCATTTTCCTAATATTATACTAAAAATCTTTAAAAATATTTTATAAAGTGAAAGATAACTTGATTATACTTTTAAGCTTATAATAATAATTTTTATATTTGCCTTGTAACTTAATGCAATCAGATCCATATAATTGGCCTTTTCCAAATCGAAATGATCTAATGACTCTATCTACTATAAGTATGAGTAATTGAATAAATGAGAAAATTAAAAGAGAGAGTTTATTTATGATAATCGTGCATAATCAACTATGTCTATAGAAGGCATCGATGGGGCTGCTCCAAAATTAAAGCCTTATCAATATATCAATAAAGAATAATTCTGTAATCGAGATGATGATATTCCAGGAACTAAATCTCGACCATTAATCAGATATACAAACAGATCAGATAATCAATTAATGATTGATGATATCAAAGGAACACGACCATAAATCTGTAAATTTTCAACTAATCGATAACCAATTAATCCACTTGAACCAATTTATAAAATTCCCTCTTATGAATAGGCAGAATCTTATCAACCTAAATTTATTAGAGATAGCTACAATATCACTGATATAGAAGGAGCTTAGCCATCAATGAATAACCCAAGATTAAAAAAATAACCTATTCCTTTGCCTGAAATTGATGGTTCACATTCAAAATAATTACATGTATAAAAAGGTAAATGTCTCTACTTAAATTTTTAGATGGGGTTAATTCTCTCTAAGTCAAAGACATTAACAATGATATGCTGCATAAATACATTAGAAATACTAATCCAATTGAACCAGTCTATTCTCATAGAGATGAAGATGGGTAATAAGTATTCTTAATTTAGAAAGAAAATCGAAATTGGTTTTGTTGAAGGCAGTAAAACTAAGTAATTACATCCAATCACTATAAATAAATGTGCATCTACTACTTTAACAACTTAAGACATAGTTGGTGCATAAGCAGGATCTCATTCTTAACATTTCTTGAGATCCAGTGATAGAAAAGATTACAGACAAATTAATAATATCTAAGACATTGATGGTGTACAAGCAGGATCGCTAAAAAAAGGAATTGTAAGCAAAAGATATACAAATCCATTGATGCCAGCCTATTAAATGCCTGGAAATGCAGAAGTATAGTAAGATTATTTGTAATTTTAGTTCCACCTAACCAAAAAGTGTTTTCTCAAAGAATGCCAGTAATTAAATATTTACCAATGCATAAAAAATGGATCAATTTTTAGCTATAGGATGAAAAATAGTTCTAGATTTTTATTACAAAATATATCATATAAGTTTTATATATAGAAATATTTTAATCTAGTATATATATTTGTCAATTCAAATGTTTTCTTTGAAAAGTCTACCGATAGAAGTTTAGCTGGCTTTAATGTCTATATTCTCTTTATAGAGTGATGATTTTCTTATTTCAAAACAAGTAGATTCCTAAACTATAATTTAATAATATACTTTAAAATTCTTAATTTCTAATCCTTTTTTATTGAATGCTTCGAATTCTGCTTATACCATCATCAAATCCTCTTAAACTCTATGATAATCTCTATTCAAAATAACAAATTTTTCTTTCCACATTTCCACTTCATTTTATAGATAATTAATTTTCTCTTCTAAATTTACTTATTGTCTTTAATTAGTTTATTCTACCATTTATAATTATCTGTCTAACTCTATTAATTACATTTGTTTAACTTTAATATCTTCTAATAAAGTTTCAAGTTTGAATTTAAGTGTATTTTCTATTTCATTTTTATTATCTAATTCTTATAATAAATTCTTTTATTGTTGATTAGTCTATTCATTTAAATATCTCAATTATGATTCTACTTCTTATAAATGTGATATCTAAGCTTAACAAAATTAGTTTTTCTTGTTCAATTCTTCATTAAGTTCTGTTTATAATTTTAAGTCTTATTCTAATTTTACATATTAAATGTTTAAATCTTATATTTTGACTTTAAATTATTCAATTTATTTATCCTACACTTCTTATAATAGTTATTTATTTTCATTTACTTATGTTGATTATTCATTCAATTTTTGAATTTCATCAGATTATTATGCCAATTTCTCTATTAAATTTTTATTTTCACTTTAAAGTCTTTACACTTCTAAACTTTGCAGTAATAATTACTCTTGTAATTCTTATTTGCCTTCTAAAAATTTTTCTTCTGTTGATTTAGACAATTACAAACATTCTTACAATTAATTATATTCTTCTTTTAGTTAAATTAAATTATTTTCTACAATTACTTTTTCTTCTAAAATATCTGTTATTTATTTATTTAATATCGACATTTAATCAAATAACTTTTGAGTTTCTAATTCATATTATGATTTTTAATCTTCTATTTATTATTTCTATCCTTCTATTTCAACAGCTAAATTATTTTTTTATTTATTTAATTCTTCATTATTATCATTCAATTATTTTATAGTTTCTAATAATTGATTATTATTTCCTTTTTCATTATCTAAATCATTTTGAACTGATTGTTCTTTAGCAAACCTTAACTATAATTCATTTTTTAATTCTTCATTAATAATCAAATAGTTTTATAATTCACTAGTATTATACAAAGCAATTTATGCAATTTGTTATGCTATTTCATATTAAAGTACTTCTATTTAATCATCTTTATCTTTCAATTAAGTAGTGAGCTTATGAATTTAATCATTTAAAGAAATTATAAAATTATTCTTATCTTCAACTTCTTATTTGGTTTTATATAATTCTTATTATAAATACAATTGTTCTTAATTCTTTTATTCATGTTCATCTGCTGAACTTTGTAATTAAAATTCTAATTGTTTTGTTTGATTCTCTATTGAATTTAAGAGATTAGCATTTGTTTAATCATTGATAATTACTTATTCATTTAAATGATTATTTTATTCTTACAGATCTAATAATTCTAATTGCAAATCTTCAACTTTTTTATTTAAATCCTAATTTTGATTTTCTAATTCTTCTAATTTTACATTTCTTTAAGTATCAAGATGTTGATCCTATTGTACTTTTTATTCCAAAAGGTCAAGATTTTCTCTATAATTAGAAATTAAGGAATCTTTTTATTATAATAATAGTTGATTTTGTATATCTTTTTATGATATTTCTTATTTCAATTAATGAATAACATTGTTTGAAGTTTCAAATTCTTACTCATATTATTTAATTTGATCTAGTAACATAGAAATGTGAGAATTTCTCTCTTCAATAACATTTTCTCCAACTTACAGCTACTTTTCATAATCTTATATTCTATATTCTTACAATGATAATTATTCATCTTTATCTTGAATTATGAATTATTATCTTTCAATTTCCTATTATTGTATTGTATAATCTTCTTCTAGATGTTGTTGCACTGATGTAAGAGTTTTAATTTTTTCTTCTTAATTTTAGTATACAGATTTAAGATTATAAATTTCAGAATGTAAATGTTGGACTTCTTATTGATGATTATTTTGAGTTTCTTCTAACAATTTTCTCATACTCTCTATTTCAATTGCTGTACTCATCCAAGTTTGTTATTCACCATCATACTTATCAATTTAATGTTCTAACTCATATATACGTTAATTTAATTTATTATTATCTTATGTTAATTGTTCGATAAGATTTTCCTAATTTAATTATAATTTAATTTACATGTCCTTAACACTTCTTGTCAGAACAGAGAACTACAGTTCTTGTTTCAATGGCTGGTCTCTATATTGTAGTTGTAATAGTAGCCTTTGGTCTTGTTTAACAGGTAGTGACTTTAGCCAATCTACTACTTGAATCTTAACGTGTATCTCTAGGAGGAGAACTAATTAAGCGAGTTGTGGCAATAGTTTGTGTTTGTAACATCTTAGGAGATTGTGGTCTCATTAGTCTTTATTATTATTATTCGTTAAAATTATTAATAATTTTAATACAGTTAAATGAATCAAGCTCAAATAATTCATTAAGTTTAGCAAGTATTCAATAAGTTATCCTAAAATCATTCACAACCAATTAGTAAAGAAACTATTATTAGATTTTTGGATTAGTAATCAAATAAAATGTATGACAGAGTTTTATTTGAATAACTTTATACAAGGATGTCTAAGACTGACAATGGTTAAATTACAATTAATGATTTCATTTCAATTTTAATGGAAGCATTATAATCATTAAAAAATAAAATATCCATTTAAGAATAACAAGTTGCATAAAAATAACTAAAATTAGATGATGATCAATTGCATTTACAGTAATTATAAACTATTGAAGAATATAACTCTCACAAAATATGTAAGGGGAGCAAAATCAGAATTACATTGATAGATGCAAAAGTTTAATTCCCAGGGAATACTAGAGTGGCAATCATTCTAGGTTGTGATGATACCAAATACTCCACCAAACCAGCAAATAGACAAAATCCTCTTTGGAATGAAAGATTTGAATTTAATATTATTACTGGAGATGAAGAAATCTACATAGTAATATTGGATGAAGAGTTAATAGAGAAATAAGAAATTGGCGGATAAGCAAAACTCAATTTAAAGGAATTTTATGATCAAAAACCTCATGATATTTAACTGGAATTAAAAGATAAATATGGTGTTGTTCTCTATTCCACAATTAATCTAAGAGTTCAATGGATTCATTCATAAGTACTTTTAATCCTTCTATTTAGACTAAATATTTCAAAGAGTCTATCAAAGAAAATCAATAAGTTATTGATGATCTAAGTTAAGACATTAACGAATATAAAAGTGATATTCTTCAACTCTTCTATCCTTTTGATGAAAAACACTAAAATTAAACAAATGAAAGATATCTTGTTACTGAATAATCAACAATATAATAAGTTCATGATTTTCATTTTTATGATACTTCCTAAGCATAACTTTGGGTTAAACTCGCATTAGCTTTAACAATGGTTTATTTCATATTAATTTTAATTGCTAATCTTTTTAAGACACAGTTTATAGATGTAATATAATTCTTTAATAATAGTTAATAGTATTATTTTATAGCTTATATTATTATATGAATAATAATAAGTTACTATCATTGTTACACTTTAAAATCATTTCAATAATGATTATTGTAACAATAATTTTTGATATTGTTTGGTTTATTATTTATACTAATCCCTGGACAACTAATAGAGTTCTCTATTTTTAATTAGAACACAGTTTCTAAATGTATGAAGTTATCATATCATATATTTTACTTGGAATTAAAGTAATATAGATTTCATTTTATTTAGGTGATTCTAATAAGCATATACATTAATTTATATCTTATGTGTCCAGATAAAAGAGCTAATATTTATGATGCTCAATATGAAATAATATTTGGACAAAGAAGTATAGAAAATGAGGATCGAGATTCTTATAGCTTTAGAAATTCGAATCATTATCTGCATTAATCATTTTCTAAAAATTTCTGATAATTTTGAATATAAACTTAAATTTTAAGTTATATTAATTAATTGATATTTTTAAATCCTCTTACATCTATTTTATCTATAAATTCAAAATGAGATTATTAAGATAATTAGAAGAATTCTGAAAATTTTATTTTTTCTTAAATAGTATAATAAATGATATGAAATGATATTTGATACTCATTGTGAAAGTTGATTTTCAAGATGAACTTTTTTTATTGTAATTAATTTATCTAATTAATTACAATTCTCATGAAGCCAGATCACTAAGAAATCAAAAGTTGTATATCTTTAATTCCAAATAAATAATTTAATCCATTTAAATGGTCATATAGTTGATGAAATGAGATAGGTTTTCAAGATAATCAAAACTTTGATTACAATATATGATAAACCATTTTAAATTAATTCTGATTCACAGGATTCTACTTTGTATGATTTTATGAATAGCCCAGAATATAATGGAAAAAGCAAAAATGATACAAAGAAAACAAGAATGCATAAAATGATAAGTAGAACATCTAATAAAATCAATAAATTTAAAATTGATATGATATATGATATATTCAAACATAATCTCATTTTTTGTCTTTTAAATTATTATAAAATCTGATAATACTAAATTTTAAATGAATTACAATTAAATCTTTGGTCTTTCTCATTTCAATTTTAGGTATGATTTAATTATAATCAAAGTATCAATCTCATTATATTAAAATCTTGCAAACTTATCTATTTAGTTAAGAAAACTAATTTTTTATTTATTTTTTAAGTAACCATACAAAGGAATAGTTTATTATAGTAAATGTTAAACTAATATTAATAACGATTACAAATTTAGACAAATTCTATTTTTATATATTCTTAGTGATTGAATAGTATAAACTATCATAAAAATATTGAGGAAATTAGAATAAATGAAAACAAAATTCAATTTTATTTATATATTTCTTTAAATTTAGTAAGAAATGGTATTGGTTATTTGTTTTGTTATTTTAAGTATGCTTTATTCTGAGTCTACAGAATTTATTATAAATATTTGGATGTACAAATACCTGTTAGAAATAATTGATTAAGAAATAATTGAGATTTGTTAAATATTTAAAAAAATAGATATTTATATTTGATTGCATGAGCAGAAAGGAATAAGACATTAAGAGATTGATTGCTTCATAAGTAAAAATGTTATATATATGTTTTCTTTTAGTGCCATATTGGAACAAAGCAACTCCATTTTGATATGAAGAGATATGTATCACACAGAAGTGATAATAGTGCATACATACTCAATTTAGAAGAAACCTGGTAGCACATTAAATTAGCTGCCAGAGTTATTGCAGCAGTTGATTAACCTTAAGATATTATGGTATATTAAATAATGAATAATTCAGGTTGTTTCATCAAGACCAATTGGATAAAGAGCAGTCATTAAATTCGCTCACTATACTCAGGCTAGTTCAACTAGATCATCAAGATGGACACCAGGTACATTGACCAATCAATCTAACAGTGCCAGTGGAAAATTCTAAGAACCATAATTATTGATTGTCACAGATCCACATTTAGTATATAATTTGAATTAAATATTTTCTTAGGATAAATAAGCTATTATTGAAGCATCTTACGTTAACATTCCAGTTATTGCTTTATGTAATTCAGATAATCCCTTGTAATATGTTGATATCCCAATTCCAGTTGGAAATAGAGAAACAAAGTCAATTTCAATGATCTATTGGTTGTTGGCTAGAGAGGTCAAGATCTTAAGAGGTGAATTAAGATAAGGTATTGATATAAAGCTAAAATAATAGATGAAGAATGGGATGTTTTGGTTGATTTGTTCTATCACAAGGAAATTACCAATGATTAATTGGGTATTACAGAAAACTAAGTCAAATAAGAAGGTGAAGGTGAAGAATAGGAATAATAAGGTGAAGCAGAGAAAGCTGATAAAGATTGGTGATAAAATATATTATAATTATGTAAAGTACATGTATGTCAATTTATTTATTTTATATATAAATTATATTTAATAATTTTATTAATGAGTAATGCATTTAAGTCTGCTGCAGGAAACACATTGTCCAAGAATGACTTGGGTTAAACTGGATAGAGTTTTGCAGGATCTCAAAATCCAGCATCTTTAAAGGGTAAACTCATGAGTTTAGAGGTAGACTGATTTATATATTAAAAGGAAACAATCAAAGGAATTTAAGATGAAATGAACTTCCATAAGAAGGAAGTCCAAATTCTTAAATCAGAAAAGGATACTCTAGAATCTGTATTGAGTATGAAAACCTAAGATGTCAAAAAAACACTCACAAATGAACTAATGAGAATAGAAGAGGAAATGAAAAGGTATTCAATCTCATTTTCAATATTTAGACATTTTGCTCATTAAAAAGCTGAAAATTCAAGATTACAACAATAAATCACTGGTTTGAAGGGTGAAAAGACAGCACTTTAATAATAACTACTTGGTCTTTAAAGAAGAATTGCTGAATTAGAACTATAAGTAGGTTAAGAGCAAGGTTGAATATTATTGACATATAAAAATATTATAATATAAACAACCTTTGTTATAATAGATTCAAAAGCTTTCACATTACTTATTGATATGTGAATCCTTAAAAATATTCATTCGATATTGATTCTGGAGTCTCCATAATAGGTTATTATAAGAAAGCAGGAGCGAAATTAGATAAATCTTAAATGTGTTAAATCTTTGGAATGATTGGTGGTTACAATTTACGTTGCTCTACTAATTTCCAATCAATTCCATTGAAAAAATTATGTTTTTTTATTTCTTAAATTCCATTTGATCCTAATCTCAATCCTGGCTATTGATTAATTATTATTTTTATACATCTTTGGTTAACAACCCCTTTAATAATGAGGCAGCATAAAATGAAAAACAAGATTTCATTTCAAGAGGTTTTTCACATCTATTTTTTAACATTTCTCTTTTATCTTTGTTATAATATGGTGGAGTTCCACAAAGCATTTCATATATCATTGCACCATAACTATAAAAATCAACAACAAATGTGTGTCCTCTTTCTATAAATAGATTTAATTAAATAAATTTACGATATAGAATTTCTGGTGCTACATATTCGGGTGTTCCACAAAATGAATATGTCATCTCATTTCTCTCAAATCCCAGTTTTGATAAACCGAAATCTGTTAATACAACATGACCACCTTTATCAAGTAATACATTTTCTGGTTTTAAATCTCTATATATGATATTTGATTAATGAATTAAATCTATTGCAACCAATAATTCTGCAGCATAGAATTGAACCCAGTCTTCAGGAAACTTGAATCTCTTTCTAAGATGAAGAAATAGTTCTCCTCCTTGCATAAAGTCCATTACCATATACAAACGTGAAGGACTTTAGAATGCATAATGTAGTTTAATCATAAAAGGACTATTTATTATTGACATGATTTTCCTTTCTTTAATTGCTTAATCTTATTATTTTTTCTTTGATAGCATTTTCTTCTTCAAGATTTTAACTGCAAATAATTATTGATCATCAAGTTTTTTAACAAGTAACACTTTTCCAAATGATCCTCTACCAATAACTTTAATTAACTCAAAATTTTCTAAAGATAACTTTTATTACGAATTGGCACTCTCACTATCAATTGGTAATTGTGTAGTTTCTCCAATTTTCTCATCTTCGTCATCTGCTTCTGGCATTTCATCTTTAAAATTTGGTATTTTTGATGTATATTCTGCTGGTTTATTTTAGCACATACCCATAAATAAATATATTTATAAATAAATTATAAAGTTTAATTTATTTTCTATTTGTCTCATATTCTAATATATTTCTTATTAATTATATGTCAGATGATGTAATCAAGATGACTTTAATATATGTATTAATATACATATATGACTATTTTTTTTCAATGTTTTAATCACTTATCTTAATATTAATTTTTTATTTTTATATTAACCCATTTTGAAATTAAAAATGAATCAAGATCCAAATGAAAAGGATATGATAGGAGATCTTTTAGATGGTATCTTAAATTTCTTAAAAGTTTAGATAGTTTTGAAAATGTAGTAAAAATCAAAAAATTATATTCTTCAAATAGACCTCCTGCTCTATAAGTTAATTAGAATCACAATTAATCTCCAATCTATTATCCAAAAGTATATTCTCCTCAAGTGCAGCAAAAATAAAAGTTTTTTTATCTTAATTAGTTAAGTTCTTATGAATTAGATTTAAGACTCACTAAAGTCCCTGTATAATAAAGTGCTCCAAATTCAGCATTAAAACAAAAATCTTATGATTATGTTGCACAATTTAATCTAGATGATGAAACATCCTTAGAAGGAGATCTAGTAATTAATTACACATTTATATAAGATATCTAAATGTAAAGATTAAAATGGGGCTAGAAGCATTCAAAAAGCCTTTTAAGAAGGTTCTTAGGCAATTAGAGAATAAATTTTTAATAAACTAGAAAAGGGTCTTTTGTCTCTCTCAAAAGATGTCTTTGGAAATTATGTTATCTAGAATCTTCTTGAATTTGGTATTTTTTTTGATAATAAGAGGAACTTTAATTCAATAATAAAAAATACTTGCTATTTTATAACCTCACTCTTCGTAATTAGCATTTCATTAATATGGATGTAGAGTTCTATAAAAATTATTATAAAATGCTCATAATACAACAGATTTTCCAATTTTATTTGATACTTTTAAAAATAAAGTTAGAGAATTAGTAATTGATTAACATGGAAATCATGTAGTTTAGAAATTAATCTAATTAATGGAGAGTGATATAAGTTTATGGTTATTAGATGGGATTGAAGGATAAGTTAATAAACTTGTGATTAATTCATTTGGTTGTAGAATAATTTAAAAAGCTGTCTCAATTTCTAGTAATTATCCTGATAGATAAATGAAAATTTTAATTGAAATAATGAGGTTAATTTATGAACTTTGTATTTCCTAATATGGAAATTATATAATTTAATAGTTATTGAAAGAAGGACCTCTTATTATAAAAAGCTAAATTCAATAAATTATAATGGAAAAATTAGAAGAATATAGTTTAAATAAATTTGGAAGGTAATTTAATAAAAATAAATATTAGTAATGTAGTTGATTGTGCAATCAAATGTTCTAATAATTAATTTAAACTAAAAATTATGGAATTGTTACTGAGTTAAAATAATTCATAAGTATTATTTGTAAGATTATCTACAAATGCATATGGCAATTATGTAGTTTAAAATTTTTTTAAATATGCAGATTCAGAAATACAAAAAGAATTATATTTTAAAATTACTAATAATTAATAACTCTTATAAGAAATACAATAATATAAATTTGGTAACTCATATATATTAATATCTTTCAAGGTCAGTTTGTTTACTAAATGTTGACTTAGAAATTAGAACTAGAAACTTTCAATTTATGAACTGTGTTTATGATTTGTTTATATGTGTAAATTGTAATATTTTTAGAACACTACCAAATAATATATATTTTATATTTAAAAAATGTAAAAAACTTAGCCAGTTAGTAGAGATTCATAGATCTTTGAGACTTTAAATTATAAGGATGGTACAAAATTTACTTAATTTCTTTAGATTCAATACAAGTGTAAGATTTAGATTTTTTTGGACCTTGGCATAAACAAAACAATTCAATATAATAACAAATTGCATAGATTAGAAAAACTTATACATCCTCAACTAATCAAATTCAGAATGAAATTTTGGAAAGACAAGAAACTCAAAATTCTTAGATTAGAATGATAAATACATCTTTTCCTAATAAAAGAAGAAAAACCAGAAAAATATCAATTGATTAATGTTGTTAATTTATTGAAAAACCTAAATATGATGAATCTCGTTAGGTAAAAAGAATCATTTAAGAGTTCTTTACAGATGAAAATAAGGAGAAAAAAAAAAAGTAAAGAAATTGTGGTTTTTTTATCCCTTAAGTTTCAAAATCTATAAGTAATACAAAATGCAATGGTTCATCTTTCTAAACAACTTAAGCATATTTTGATGTAATCTTCTTCTTTAAACTAAGAGAAAATAGCTTTAAAAATGTTGAAATTGATACCAAACCTATAGAAATCACCATCGAAGTCATCTAAACCAATAAAAAATGTAAACTTCAAATAAAAACTCATTCTTGATTTACCAATAACTACAAAAAGCTATTTTCCTCCTTAATTATTAATAAATACAACTAAAACTAAATAAGTCACTCCTTCAAATTTGAATTCTTCTCATAATAAACCTCAAATAAAAACTTTAAATTTTCTTGCCAAAACAAGTAAGGGTCCTGTTTGGAAAGTAAATAATTATACTAGTATATGATTAAGCAATATGATGAACACAAAATATAATAAATTTTATTTCTATTATTAAATAAATTAATATTATATATATTTATTAATATAATGATTTTATTTAAATTCAATAAGATCTGAAATTTTTATCTATTTTGATACATGCATCCTCTAATAATTTTAACAAAGCTTCAGTTGTAGCTTCTCTTTCTCTTCTTTCAACATTAATATCTTATTATAATTTTCCATGAACATCCTCTATCATTCTGAAGATTTTTCCTTAAGTCTCTTCTCTAACTTTCTTTTCAATGAGTAATTAATCTGAAAATTTATTAATTTCAGAATCTATTTATTCAGATAAAGATTCAGATGATTCTTCTCTATAAATATAATTCATTAAAATTACCTTGATCTTCTTTCTTAATCTAATTAATTTTTTACTAATTAGACTTATTACAAGACTTCTGCAATTTTAACTTAACTTCTATCTTCATATAAATGAGTATTTCTTGTTATAGTTAGAGTTATTTATTAGAATCTTTCATCAATTTATTTTTGTAGTTTTATTTCAGCTTATCCTCTGCTATTTCTTTCTTGATCAAAAGATAAAGCTACATTATCAGATAAAGTTCTAAAATCTTTTTCTTTTTTATCATCAAAAGCCTTAAAGTATAAGTTTAATGATATACTTCTCTTTCAGATTTTTGATTGTGAGAATAATCTTGAAGTTTTAATACTTGATCTTTAAGGATTTTAAATCTTTATTCATCTTTAGGTTTTTCAGAAGAAAGAACATCTTCAATAATTTTAATTCTTTCCTCAAGAACTTCTCTCTTTTCTAATTTATCTTTATCTATTCCATTTTGGATATGATTCCATTTATCAGATAATAACTTAATTCTTTATCTGGAAGGAGAATCGAGGTCTTATTAAAGATAATTAACAGTAGATCTTTAAGGACTCTATAATTGGGATTTTCCTAGTTTAGAAATTGACAACTTAGATGTAGATAATAGCATCTTTCTTTTTTGATTTTTTAGAAATAAATTTATTTACGATTTAATCAATAATTTTAAATACTTAGTTAAACCATGTAATAAATAGATTAGAGATTGAGTTAGGCATTTCCTCCAAATTCTTAAAATAATATTAATTACATTGCTGAGGTTCACAGTGTATTAGCAAATCTTAAGATAGAGGAAATAGGATTTCAAGATATTAAATTTAGAACTGTTCATACCAAGAGAGATATAGCATAACTTAAATTATTGTAATAAGAGTGGTTCCCAATTAATTACAGTGAACAATTTTATACATCTGTTTTGAATGGATTAACTTCTTCTCTTATAGCTGAGATTGAAATTAAATTCCCAACAGGAAGAAAAGAAAAATATATTATTGGAGCCATGATTTATTAATAACGTCCAAGTAAATCAAAATATCAATAGACTACGACCTGGAAATAATGGTTTTGTTCATTGTTTTAAATGAAAAATGCTCTTTACATTATGACCATAGGGGTTATCAATGAATTAAGGGGAAGAGGTATTGCAGAATACATGATTGTATAATTAAAGAACAGAGTTTTAGAGTCCAATAAAACATTTTCTTACATTTATCTTGATATGGTTGTTTATAATGAAGCAGCAGCTCGGTTTTATCAAAAGAATGGTTTTAATAGAGTTAGAATTAAGTAAAACCATTATGAGATAGAAAATCAATAATTTGATGCATATGTTTATGTCTGGTTACCTAATTGAATTTATATGAAATTGTTTATAATAATATAATAAAAGAAATTGGGAATTAAATTATGTAATAAGACTCTGAAAATGATTTTATAAGAAGAAAATATAGATGGCATTTACTATGGTTATTTTTGACATTATCTATTATTGCTTTGATTCTTGGATTAGATATTAATTGTGTGATAATTTAATTAGATCCTAAATAACTAATATATACAATTCTAGAAATCATTTTTTGTCTTCTAATTTTTGTTTTGACATGCATGGAATTAAGATATTTTTATAGAATTAAACAAAACAATTTTAGTTTCACATACTCTTCTATAATATCATAAAAATGTTTGAAGGTTATAATTTTTTGTTTAGGTATAATATTTTTTACAAATGTTATAATTGTATTAATTTATATCGCTTTTGAAATAATGAATATTGAATCACTTAATAGTTGTCATTACTTTAGTTTGACAAACAAAATAACAAAATTGATTATTTCTATAATCATAATTTTTGGATATTTAATTATGATTCTTATTCCTTTAAAAATTCGAAAAACATTAATTTTATTATCAAATTAGAAACAAAATTTGGTCTAGGACATTTTTCTAAATGATAATGAAGGAGACTTTCTTGAGTACAATATTTTGAAATATCAATAGCATTACACCAAACGATGGAAATTTTTGTATTATTAAAACTCAAAAACCACAAAATGTATTATATCTCCCTTCATCAGAACTCAAAAAATTCATATGCAAAATATGCATTTCTAAAATAAAAAATAATCAAAATATTGTAAAGATTTCATGTTCACATATATTTCATGAATAATGTTTCAACAAATATGCTTTGAGTATCATGAAATAATAATCTTTCATTTTAACTTGTAAAGTATGTGATGAAGGTGTAAATATTGATAAATAAGAATTCTATGTAATAAAAGAGTTAAAAAGCAAAATTGTTAAGAAGAATTGAATTATAAATTTTATATTTTGTTTATAAAATCATTACGCAATCAAGCTGAATGCTATAATCTCTGCAGAACCCTAAGGTAAGAAAAATTATAGAGGATGTTATTGGAGGTTGTGATTAGTAGACAGCTACTGTTCTTGATGTGTCTATTGTACATCTTTATACTTGTGAAGAAGGAAAACATAAATTTCATCAATGTAAAGTTGAAGGAATTTTAGTATTTCTGATTGATAGAAGAGAAGGAAAAGTATTTACATTTTTAAAGCAATAGGCATTCTATTTAAGAATACTTCAACCAATTTCATTAGAGGTTAGATTCTCTGTTGAATTGTATTTTGGATTTATTGATAGCTGGTCTCCAGTAAGAGGATTTAATAATTTTTATGCATTCCCATTTGGTAAAGGGTTTATTGGCATGCTTTTTGTAAATGAATAAGAAGCTTAAAGGGTTACATAGAAAATTAAATAATATGCTCCATCCAAAAAAGATCTTGAAAAACTTAACATGTAAATTAAAGAAGATGAAAGACTTTTAAAGGCTTATAAACAATAGTAGAAAGAAAAAGATTCATTTTCCTATTAATTTAAAGCCTTTTTTGGTAAAGAGAAAGTAGAGAAAGTATAAAATAAACATTATACATTAAGCCAATTTAAATTGGGACACCATAAAATGTTAAAAGAAATACACTGTCTTTGAATGTGGAAACTGGAGAAATAGATGTTGATAAATTACCACCTGCATTAGTAGAGGTCTTTTTAAATGCAGGAATTACAAAAAAGGATCTTCAAGATAAACAAAAGGCTAAAGAGATTTTTAAAACAGTGGCCAAATTTGGTGAAAAAAATTAATTACACGCAGTATCTTAATTTTATCTATTTAGTAAATTTAATCAAACTAGTAAAATACAAATTAGTCGAAGAAATAATCATAAGTGATAACTCAACCTTCTCAAATATAAAATCCAATATAAGCATAATAATAAAACAAAACTTAAACAGTAAGTACAAATAAAGGTGCTCCACCACCACCTCCACCACCACCACCACCACCTCCTCCTCCTCCTCCTCCTCCACCTCCTCTTCGTTAAGGTGGTAGCAAACCTATGGCACCACAGCCTCCCTCTCAAACATAATAGTAAAAGCCTTAAAGCCAATAAATTAATCCTAATTAATAAGCTGCAATTTCAAACCAAAATTAAAACTAATTAACAAATCTAACTGCTTAAACTTAATAAAAACCATAACCTCGTTCTATTTTAAAGAGTAAGGCTGATTAAAAAAATCTTGCTAAAGAAATTGAAAATTCCACTGGTTATAAAGTTTAAGGTCATGATATTAATATGGATATTGGTAATATGAATGATAAGGAGAAGGAGGATTTATCAATTATGCTTGAGGTTAATATGAAAAATAGAAGAGTGACATAATTTGTAAAAAGAAAAAGCAGTAGTGAAGGTGGTTGGAGCGATGATTGAATAAATTTAAAACTAAATTTCATTTGTAATAATTTAATCGATTTATATAACTTCAATAAAATTTATAATTATAAGTAATTAATCACATATTTTGATATAAATTACTTATGTAGTTTTCATATTAGTTTTGCTATATATTAAGTTTATTTGCTGTATCATATAAAGCAATAATTAATGCTTATTACACCTATAATTTTTAGGGAAATTTCTTTTTTAAACCGGCAGCTATTTTAAAGAATTGATTTTTCTTTTCAGCTTCTGTTTTATGAAACATTGTAGAAGTTAATTACATTGATTCCTCCATTCTTGGAGTTAAATTTCCGATTTTACTTTTTTCTATAAAACTTGTTTCTGTAATAGGAGAAAGAGATTATCTATTTGCCTATTTAAATCTTGATTAAAAATCATCTTTTAATGATTAATGAATATTGTTTTGAACATTTTCAAAAGGATTACGGTATCTATTCAATTAATTATCATGAACTTATAGTTTTTTTTATAATCCTCCTTCATTTGCCAAAGAGGTTGCAATAGATTCTTTAAGATGATTGATTATATTATTTTGATTGCTTTGTAAAATTCTAGCTTTTCTTTCTGAAAATTACATTATTTTGCTTATTATAGTTAAAATTTATTAGATGACTGATTCAACAGCGACATCTTGTTATTGATTTTCAAAGTATTATTGAAATAAATCTAAATCATCTAAGCATTATGAAATCACATTATAATCTGAGGCTAAGATTATGTTGCTACAACATTTCCATAACATTTATAAATATTAAATGATATACTATTAATCAGATGAATAGGTTTTTAGCATCTTTTTGATTTTATTTATAAGAAAATTACATTTTTATAATTTAGCTTGCAAAGAATCTACTTATTCATATTAATCACATTCTCCATTACAATTTTGAGTATGAATGTTAATTTATTCTGATGGTACATAACTTTCACAACTCATACAAAAAACATCTTAAATTTAATTGAGTATTTCTTCAAAATTGAAATATAATTCATTCGATTTATTTCCATATTTTCTTACTAAATATTAATGTGTAGTAGTTCTATTTATTGTCTTTTCAAAAGATGAAGCTGTATATACATTCATTCCGTTAATTAATTAATTGATAAATATTATTAAATAATATTATACAAATCATGAAGATCCAAGTTTAAACTCCTGTTGTAGAATTAGATGGTGATGAAATGACTAGAGTATATCTTTTATTATATAATATAGATTATATGGTAACAAATCAAAAAGTATTTAATCAATCCATTTTTGGATTTGAAGATTGATTATTATGATCTTGGAATGGAAAATAGAGATAAGACAGATGATAAGGTTACTATTGATGCTTCTAATGCAATCAAAAAGTATAAGGTTGGAATCAAATGTGCCACCATGTAAAATATATAATATTCATATTGTAGAACTCCAGATGAAGCCAGAGTTAAGGAATTTAAATTAAAATAAATGTGGAAATCTCCAAATGGAACAATTAGAAATATTCTTAATGGAACAGTGTTTAGAGAACCTATTATTATCAAGAATATCCCTAGATTAGTACCAGGTTGGAAATAACCAATAATAATTGGAAGACATGCATTTGGAGATTAATATAGAGCAACAGATTTTTTGATAAGTGAGCCAGGAAAATTAGAGATGGTATTCACAAACAAATAAGGATAAACAACAAAATATCCTGTATTTGATTTTGAGGGAAAGGGTATTACAATGGGTATGTATAATACTGATGAATCAATAATTGATTTTGCACATTCTTGCTTTAAATATGCAATTGATAGAAATTATCCTTTGTATTTATCAACTAAAAATACAATTCTAAAGAAATATGATGGCAGATTTAAAGATATCTTTTAAGAAGTTTATGATAAATATTACAAATAAACTTTTGAATAAAAGAAATTATGGTATGAACATAGATTGATTGATGATATGGTTGCATATATGATTAAAAGTGAAGGTGGATTTGTTTGGGCTTGTAAGAATTATGATGGAGATGTCCAATCAGATGTTGTAGCTTAAGGATATGGTTCATTGGGATTAATGACTAGTGTTTTAGTTAGCCCAGATGGATCAGTTGAAGCAGAAGCTGCACATGGAACTGTTACCAGACATTATAGAATGCATTAATAAGGAAAAGAAACATCTACTAATTCTATTGCAAGTATATATGCTTGGACTAGAGGATTATTACATAGAGCCAAATTAGACAATAATAAAGAATTACATAAGTTTTGTATAACTTTAGAATAGAGTGTTATTTAGACAGTTGAAAATGGAATAATGACAAAGGATTTGGCCATTATTGTACATAATGATAATAAGTAACTCTTTAAATTTTATTTAGTGTTTCGAGAACCAAATATGTGAATACTGAGGAATTCATAGTCAAGGTTGGAGAACAATTGAAGAAAAATTTAGGTATCAAAGCAAATTTGTGAGAGTATATAAATAAATAAAAAATATAAATATAAATGGTGAGGTTTAAGATTCGATCCTTTGTATATGAATATATCTAAGAAAATTAAAAAAAAGTATTCTTAGAGTGAGATTTATTAATTCAAATTAGGGATCAAGGATAATATTAATTTGGTGATTTTCGATTTCTCAAAGCTTAATTTTCATTTAAGATATTATTATATAAAACAATTTAATGATAAAACACTTAAATGCTGTTTGAAGATTGTATATTTTGAGAGTGGCTAGGGAATATATAACTAAATATAATTAACTTTCTTATTTATGAATATTCTTAAAGGAGTTCCAATAAAAATTATAATTTTAGGTTGTTCAGGTACAATAAAGAAATATGAAGTCAATTGAATTCATAAGACATATTATGAGAATAAGAGATAGTTAATAACTTAATAAATACTATCTTAATTAATCTAACAAGTTTCTGAAATATATATATATATATATATATATACTATTGTTATGATAATCAATATTAATTTTACAATAAATATATTTAATATTATAATAATATGCAATCATATTATTATATTTGATAAAATTGTTTCATTAGATATTATTACGCAATAATAGTATTTTATAAAATTTTAAGTCCAGGCGTAAATCATTTATCAAATCTATTCTAAAAATAACCAAATAATGAAAAAATCAATAGCATTTTGTGCAGCTTGGGCTAGTGGCTATATGATTAATGCTTCTTAACCTTACCTCAAGATGTTACAGACCTCCAATTAAGAGGAAGAATCTCATAGTTTTCAAGACTTTATTCAAAACTAAAACTACTCTCAACCAAAAATAATCGATTTTCTTCATTGTTCTCCAGAAAGACATTTTCTTCATAACATGATAGTTTAAAATGACAAGGCCTTCAATTTCTTTAAAGTTTATTTACCTAAAGATGTAGAGATAAAAGGTTCAGAAAATAATCATCATCTTCATGTAGTCTTTAATGCTGCAGATGAAGTTCGAGGAAATAACAATGACGTACATAGTGGATTGTTGGCAACTCTTATTGACAATGCATTTGGATAATTAAGCTTTTTGGCAACAGGATTCATACCTTCAGTGACTGCCAACCTCTAACTTAATTTCAATCAAACTATTCATACAAATAAAGACTATTTAATAAGTTGTGAAGTTGAAAAAGTACAAGGAAGGAAGGTATTTTTGAAAGCAGTTGTTTATGATAATGAGAAAAATATTTGTGGTGAGGCTACTGCATTATTTATAACAGTAAATTGGGGAGGGAAACAATGGAAACAAGCCATTGAAACTCTTTAGAATACAAAATTTTTTAACGAAGGAATTCAGAGGTTTCTATATTGATAGGATAAATTTTGTTTAGTATTTATATAAAGTAGTATAAAAATACTTTTCATCTAATCATTTAAGGCAACAAGATAGTGTTTACAGGTTAGGTTTCTTCTTTTTTTGGGAATGCATTCCAAAATCTAAGAGTTTCATCACCAGCTCCAGTAACAATGGTTTCTCCATCTGGAGACATTGCTAAAAATAAAACTCTTGAAGTATGACCCATAAGAGTGGTAACCTATGATTTAAGAATGGAGTACCTTTTATAAAGTTGGATATTTCCAACAGACAATCTAATTCATACTATAACCATGAGTGGAAACAAATTCATTGACATTTTTACTGAACATCAGATTACAAACTTATGATCCAGTGTCTATCCAATCTAATTGTTAAGTGGTCAAAGTATTAAAGAATCTAATAGTTCTATCTGCAGTTCCTCCACCAGAAGATAACAATCCATGTCTATGAGGAGACCAAGCAATAGCTTTGACAGCTGCTTGATGTTGGCTGAATTTAGCTAAAGGAATCTATGAACCCATTCTCCAAACAAATAATTTATTATCATTTCCACCTGAGGCCAATTGATATTCATCTGGTGACCATTTCAAACCACAAACCTCTTATTTATGCCCTTCGAATTTACCAGTTTATCTTTACTATCTTGGATCATGTAGTATTATTGATCTATCTTTAGAACCAGAACAAAGAGTCTAAAAATATATATAATCTTATTTATACATGTCCACTCCATGCCAAAGATCCTACTCTTGCAGAATGTCCTTCTATAATTTATATTCTCTTCATCTTCTCCTAATCATAAATGTGGATCTCTCCAGAACCAGTACCAATTGCCAATTGATTACCCATTGGATTCCAAATCAATGAGCAAACAACATCATTGTTTCCAAAATCACAAAATTTAGTTACTCTATTATTATAGGCTGACCACAAATAGACACATGATGATAATGCAACTGATAAGACATTCTATGAACTCCAGTCTATTAAATTCAAATAAAAATCATCTTATAATTAAGGAGCATCTAAAACTTTAAATGGAACCTTATTTATTTTTCTTTGACTATATTGATAATCCTAACTATTTTAGAATTATTCTCTGTATTCAATTAAATTATTATAAGTTTCCAATACTGAAGGATTGATATCTTGTAAGATTTTCCTTTTTTAAGGAGTATCATCATTGAATTTGAAGATATTTTTGGATTCCCAATGTAACTACTCACTTTATAAGGGTTGTCCAAACACATGCATCTTATAAATATCCTTTAGTGAAACATTTCCTTAATCTTTGTAATCACTACCCTTTTAAGGTTCTTAGTTTTCATCCTCGATCTCTCTATATTAGAATTCCTCTATAAGAGTTTATTTCTATCCACTCCTTAAAGGAATATATCTACAAGTCTTTCCTTGCTATATTTATTTTTTGGGAGTACTATCTTATTCTATCTCGATTTAGTCTATAAAAAAACTAAAAATAAGTTATACCTCCTTTTTAAGCACTTTAGATTTCTACTTTATTTAACATTTTGATAAGATCACTCATATCGCAAGTCTTTGTCTTAAAATGATGTGAATTTTCCTTATTTTATTTTGAAGGAGATATTTGTAATTTATCATCAAAACATGAGACTTCTACATCCATATTACGTTATTGTAACATTTTAATTGTATTCGTTGACATTTTATGTATAAAAGGTATTTGCAAACAGATATTAAATTAATTTACGTTAAATTTTATTTTTAATTACACTTATAAAGTCAAAATAAATATTATTTATAAGCAACAAATTAATAATATTTGTGAATTCCTTCCTTGTAAATAACACTTATTATACAAGGTAATCGAATTATAATTATCTTATATTATAAGAAAAATAATAAATTTTTTACAAAAAATTAGTAATAATGAATATGAAAAGTATATTGATAAGATTTCATTTATGTTTTTTCTTCTCCCGCAGAGGGTAGAATAATAATAATAATAATAATCATTTTAACTTATATTTTCTAGATAACTAGCTGGATTGTTGCTATGATGCTGCAGGTTTACCCCAATCTCTCAAATTACTCTTCACTATTTAAGTACTAATATCCAATGAGACACCTTAAAATCTTTTTGAGACTTATTGGGATGTTTGTTCTTCATCTTATTTTATTTCTTCACAATAAAATTTATGAGATACTTGGCAATTAGACTGATTTATTTGCATTATCTACTATAGTAACATTTTCTGCCATAGTATTATTAATGTTCATCTAATTAGTATCTGATAAATTTAAATTCTTCTTTGTAAGGTATTGTTAAGCTTACATTAATAGAATACTCATTATAGCAGTTTTCTAATTTGATGTCCAATCATTTACACTTTTTTCACGTCTAAAGATATAATAATAATTATCATTTACAATTCCTATAGATCAATCACATCTTTTATATCTTCATTTGAATTATTCTTTAAATATTCTAAATTACTTGCTAAAATAACTGATAAATTTGCAAACTTATTCTCTTCCAATCTTATAGTATCTAATCTTGTAAGTAAATGATTATTTTCATTTCTTAAAATATCATTATCATTTTATAATTTTGCTATTTTTTTTTCCAATTAAATAATTTCTTATTCCTTCATCTTTTCAGCCTCTTAAGGAATTTCTTTCTACTATGGATTTAATTCCTATTCTTCTAATTATTATTATTCTTATTAATCTTCTAATTCTTTAATCTTTGCTGTCAATTTCTTAATTAATTTCTAAGAAAAATGAGATCTCTTTGCTAATTCTTATTCAACTTATTTATGAATTTCTATATCTCTCTTTAAACTTGTTACTTATTCTGATAACTTTGAATTCTTAAACAATAATTTTTCTGTTTATTTTGATTGATATTCTAATTCTGTAGTCAGTTAATGATTTTGTAAAACTGTTAATCTAGTTGTAGTTTCTAATTATTCTTTTTTCAATGCCAATAATGATGACTTTGTTTCTTGAATTTTATGAAGCATTTCTTTCTTTAATTGATCTATATAAAATACATAATAATTTCATTACCTGTTTCCTTAACTTTTTCTTTCTCCTTATCTGCTAATTCCCTTTATTTATCTTTCCTTTCTTATGCTAATGTTTCTATCAATTTTGCTCTCTCATTTTCTAAGTCTGCTTTTGTTTATAGAAAACTATCAATCTTCTCCAATCTAGCTTCCAAATATTTTATTTTATCAAGTAATGGTTATTTATCTGCCTCAAAGAGTTGTCTTTATTTCTCCATCATTTTCTCTATTACAATAAATACTTCATCTTACTATAATCTTCATCTATATCAGCCATTTTCCTTTGTAACACACCATACTCAAACTCAATTTTCTATTTTTCCTCTCTTAACTCTTCCTTTTCCTTTTTATGAAATTCAATTAAATCTATTAACTCTTTTTTTTCATCAGATAATTTCCTTTTCACCTCAACATTCTCATCCCCAAATTTATCTCTCTCATTTTCCCTAAATTCCTATTACAAGAAGTTACATTCTATCAAGACGATCTTTCATATTTTTATGAGTCGATATTGCTTTCATAAGGTCTCTTCTTTAAGCATCTAATTCCTATGTTAATCCATCTTAATTTTGATTTTATCCTTTATTTTACTTAGACATTATTGAAAAATAATTAATTTATATACATAAATTCCAATATAAACTAAGATTATCTACCAATTATTATATCAATACCATTCATAAATCACTAAAATTATAGGTTTTCAAATATGATAATGAACTTAATGTATTTTAAACTAGTATTATAATTTTAATAAATAAGTCTTTAAATGATTATTATAAATTATTTGAACAAAAATATCAAACATTAATTTCTAATCACTTCTAGTTATCAGATTAAAAATAAGTACAAATATCGATTTAGAATCAGTTACTCATAATCATTCAAATATTAGATAATTAGAAAATAACAATCATACAAAAATAGATTAGTAAAAAAAATACATGTATTTATATATTTTAGCAAAATAAATATATGATTATTAAGTTTATAATCAATTTAATCTAGAAATGAAAATAAATATAATATATTATTGAATGATCAAAGGAACTCAAACAACCATTAATAAGGAGGAATTGAAAAAATTACATCAAATTTTATAATAACTTATAGATTCAAATGATAGTTTAGAATTTCGATAACCTGTTGACCATAAAACATTAGGTTTGCATGATTATTTGAATGTAATTAAACAACCTATGGATTTGGGTACTTGTGAAAAAAAATTATAAAATTCTGAGTATAAATGTGTAGAAGAATGTTTAGATGATATCCAATAAATATGGGATAATTGCAAGTTGTATAATGGTCCATCTAGTGTAAGTATACATATTATTTTAGTGGATAACTAAATTATCGGAGAAACTTGAAAAATCCTTTAAAAAATATGTTAAAAACTATCTTCCATAAGTTAATGTGCCTTAAAGTTCAATAAAAATTAAAAAGGTTAATGAAGAAGCAGTTTAGGAGGACACTCAACAAACAATATCACATAATGAGAAAGTAGAGTTCTCAAACAATTTGAAATAACTAAATCCTGATTAAATTGGTGTCTTAGTTCAGATCATTTAGACAGGTAGTCCAAGTGCCTTTGTTGTAGTTAGTAAAGAGAGATTCTAAATCATAATAGATAATATTGATTTTGATACTTTTGCAAAATGTTAGAATTAAATTTAATCTTGGATGACTGGAGAAGAGATAAATAAGAAGATTAAAATATGAATTATATAATTATTTCACATTAAATTAATCTCTTTATGTTTATAAAATAAACTAAATACAAATCATAAATACATACCAGATTTAATAGGATATATTAGTCTAAATTAAGACAAGAATTATAATTATTTTCTAATATTGGCTTTAAATTAAATTAGATGCATTTGAGAATCAAAAGCGATTTCACCCTAGAACCACTAAAACTAGATTTATAATAATCAACTAACTTAAGAATTATAAAAACTAACCAGAATTCTACACAAAACTTAGAAACATAAATTTGTTCAGAGAAGCTTTTGGGATGCAAAACTGAGAGATCAATTTCACCAAAAACAAAGAGAAATCAAAAAAGGTATCTAATAAAGTCAAATTAATCTTGGGTTAATGATGATGATTAAGAATATGAGGAACATTCAATTTGGGGAGATTCTGAACAAATACCTGTTGGTAATAATACAGAAAATACATTAATATAATTTTTGGAACTATATAAGTATAGGTATGAAAGAACTATGAAAAGACCTGTGTCGAGTTATAATGTTATTTAAATAACAAAAAAGTAAATATTTATAGTAATATTAGACTTATTAATAGACATTTTACCTCTAAAATAAAATATTTTGGAATCAATAAATTGTAATGGATTGATTTTAGAGATTGGAGTAAATGAATAAATCTTTACCTTCATGATTTTATATTTGTTTTAGAATTTAATTATTCCTTATAAATAACATTTAGAATAGTATGTAAAAAATATATATATGTAAAATAAAGAACAATAGGAATTCTTTTGAAAAACGTGTATAAATTAAATACATAAAAATTATTTATTTTATTATAATGAATAAAATTACTAGTATGAAATTATATTTCTCTTTCATGATAATTAATATATATATTTTACTATTTAGAGATGAAGAACAAAGATTTAATGAGTGTTATAATTTCAAGTTTTGATATTAAATGTAATTTTATAATAAGCTAAAACATAAATTTTAGTAATCTAAGTAAGAACCATCACAAACACCTCCAACAAATGAAATGGGTCTTAGTCAGCATAAACCACCATTGGTTGATTCAAGATAATAATGGAATACAAATGTTTACTTGGTTCCAAAATGGGAAAAGAAAGAAATTAAGAGAGTTGATTCCTCACTTCACACTCCATTTCCAATACGAAGCTATATCAATTATGTATAGTAACATAGTGGAGGATTCTAAGAAGAATTGAATTTAGATTTCTTTAAGCATATTTTTAGACATTTTGCAATTAATTCATGGTGGATAGAGGAGGCACGTAAATTCAAATAGACAATTCCTATTAATATACTATAGAGTCCTGAGGAGGTTAGATAAAATCCTGAATATTGTAAATTGATGATGTAAAAGTAAAAGGATGATCTAAAGTTTTATTAAGAAATTCTAAGAAATGTAAAATCTCCTAATCCACCTTTTCCATCTAGATAAATTCCTGAATATAGGAAATCTATAACATATCAAGTGTTAGATTTACATGCTGGATAAGAACATAAAGATAAATCATTGTTTCAGTTATAGGATGTTTTTGTTAACAGAATTATATAGTTGATTTCTGAATAAGGAGTATAAAGTTTAGGGTATTATGACTATGTTACATTTAAGAATATAGTATAGGATAGAATAAAAGGTGCAGGAGATGCAGAGAATTTTGTTAAAGTTTTAGAAATCAAAAGACTATTTAACTCTGTAGATTAAATTTAAAAGGAATTTGAAAAAACTGTAAATGAATGGTAAAAGGAATACACACTCACATCTAACAATACTAAAAGTAAATTTAGAAGATGGTAATAAGAGAAGACTTTATTTTCTGATGAATTACTTTAGTTAGCATCTAATGTTGGATTAGATTCAAATCTAGTGAAAGCAAGAAAGAATTTTGAAGTAAATAAGACAGAATAATAATTTAAAGAACTTGTTAAGATTGGTGATTAGATTTAATTGAGTACTCATAAAACAATAATGGATACTTTGTCTAAGATTGCTTAAGATGAATTTAATAATATATCTGTCAATAATTCAGTTTTACAAGAAGATGCTTTGTAGCTTGCAAGAGTATAGTATGAAGAACAAAAAAATCTAATAAAAAAAGAGCATTCTTCTGAAGGTTCAATTCAATAATACTCTGAAGTTCCTAATAGTAGAGAATGTAGCGATATATTTTAGAATATTTTAGGATAGAATTAGTTTAATGAATCAAATAAATAATTTTAATAAACAACGTTAGAATAAAGATCTAATAAAAATAATATTTCAGGTTAATAACAAAAGCCATTTATGTAGTATGCTAAATAATAAAATTACTAGCATTAATCAGTAAATAGTACTTCACCATAAAGAAGAATACTTGTGGCATCAGAGAATAATAGTAGATCTAATAACAATAGTAGTAACTAAAACAATACTCATAGGATTTAATCTTAAGGATAGGAAAAAATGTTGTAATCTTAATGGTCTCAGTAATCATTAAAGTCAATTGAAGATATAATTAAACCTGTATATGAAGATGAGCTTAAAGCTTCTAATAAAATTTCAAAGGAATAACCTTAAAAAACTAGTATGCAATTTTATCAGAAACTTGATTATAAAGATTAAAAATAATTTGAAAATGTGTATAAGGATGCAAATGGAAGTAAGAATCTAACTTAGAATACTATCAGTCATCATTAATATAATATTTAATAAGGTTAGAGTAATAGTAATAATAATATGAGTATAAGTTTAAATAATAAGAATACTAGTAACAGTATTAATGATGATATCAAACTTTTGAGTGATTTTGTACAATAAAATAGAATTTCATAATAAAAACTTAAGGACAAACTGTTTAGTTAAGAAAAAGAAAAGGATGAACTAAGATAACTTTAAGAAGAACTTGAAAATATTTCAAGGGATGATAATGTGAGTAACTTTAGAAAAAATACATAAGAATCTTTGGATAAAGAGAAGAGTGTAGATATTCAAAGTTAGAGTAGAACTATATCTTCGAAAGAGGATAAAAAGTATAAAGAACCTATTGAGAATTAAGTGAAATTAGATTATGGATATAATGTACCATCTTCAATTCCTGGATCATTATCAAATAATACAACTGCCAGAACTTCTAGAAATACAAGCAATTATAATTCTGTATAAAATAAAAGATCAAAAGTAGATAGTATTGAAGAGGCATCAGATGAATAAATAATATAATAAACATAAGTGGAAAATGAAAATGTTAAAAGAGTTTCACCTAATAAATTATCAAGATAAACTTCAATTAAAAATAATTTAAAAACTAATGAATAACGTGTTGATGTTAAATAATAATCTAGAGATAGTAAACACTCAAGATAGGATAAATCATAAAACAGAGATACTAATCTTCAACTTAATTAACTTAAAGATATTAATTAAATGTAGGATTTTAGATAAGATTCTAAATAAGATGAAATTAATAATTATTAAATTTCATAATAATCAAGTGATCTATCTCCATAAAAATCTAAAAGAAGTTCAAAAAGTCCAGAAAAAACTAAAAGATTTCAAAAATCAGTTACTAAAATCATTGATTCAAATAAATAAACAAAAAAAGAATAATCATAATAAAAATTAGAGATTATTAATAAACCTTTTGAAAATCAATAGTAAACATAATAAGAGGTTAGAAAAAGTAGACATAAAACAGGAAATAGGGAAGCAGTTAATGAATCTTCAGAAGAAGGCTTAGATTAAGATGATGAGAAAAAGAATAATAATAGATTTAAAAGGTAACAATCTGTTAAAAGAGGATAATTTCATTCAGTTTCAATGCCAAAGATTGGAAAAGATGAAGATCCTAAAAGATATTTATTGATTTTAAAGGAAGAACTCAAAGAATTAATAGATAAAAAAGTGAGTTTAAGGGAAATAAAGGAACATATTAATTTAATTCTTAGTGAAATTGCAGGAGTAAAACTTGATCCAGAATTAGAATACTATTTATAATTATGTATTTATATTATGAATATTTAAAGATAAATAAAGAGTAATGGAGTTGACTTAGGTGAATCATCAATCGAGAGAAATTCATTTTTAGACACTTTAACCAACAATTGAATTGAATATAAAGAGAGAAATAAAAGGATTAAAATTTGCAAAAAATTGTGATCGAATACCTAAATTATAACCTAAGGATTTAGAAGACACTTTTGTTTTATAATAGTAAATTATATAGTAATATAATTATTTAGATAATTTTAAAAAGAATAAGATCTTAATGATTAAGAATGTAAAGTTTAATCATATTAACCAATATTCAGATATGAACAAAGACCTTTACCTATTCAATCAGATATCATATAGGTATCGTTAGATGTTTCAAGAAGACAAACACCAAATACACATCGTCAAGAAAGAGCTGGGTCGTTACTTGATGTTGATTTGCCAATTCTTACTCAAAGAAAGAGGAATATGATAGAGAATAAAAAGAAGATAAAGACGAGGTATACTGGATAGACTACGATAAAGAGAGATAAATTGAGTGAAGATTATCCTTTTCTATATAAATACAAACCAGAGTTATTGAAGAGTATATTGGAAGCCCGTATTAGTCTTGAGAAATTGGTTTGATTAATTAAGATTTTATTTATGATGCTTAAAATTAAGTATTCCTATATGTCAACTCAGGTGCTTCGATCATAAAATGTTGTTAGATTTGATGCTGAAATCAAACAATCACATTTATTAGGAGAGAAATTTGGATAATAGGTGTTTGCAAAACTTAATCATTATCATAAACATAATATTTTGACTCCATCAATGCTAAATCAAATACATAGATTTTTAGAAAGTTATGATTTAGATGAGGCAGTAAATATTATTTGGTTAGATTGTTAATCTAAAGGAACAGATTTGAAATGTATGCAAATGTTAAATAATAATTAGATTTATAACACTTATCTTAACAAGAGAAGATTGAATATGTCAGACAAATATAAAATTTGGCAGTCTACTTTGGAAAGTACAATAAAATTTTGATGCCTATAATAACAGGAGAAGCAAGTGGATCAATGGCAGCCTTAGCATGTTCAACTCCATTCTAATTTTTTGATTAAAAGGGAGGCATTAGATTCAATGATGTCAATAGAGGGTTTGTACCACATGCAGGGTAATAATATTTATAAGAATATTAGTGCTACATTTCATCTATCCAGATTGCCTGATTAATTGGGTTTATATTATGCATTAACTGGTAGATGGTTAAAAAATGAAGAAGCATTAAATTTGGAATTGATATTTGGAAATCTAAAAGATAGAGATAAAGCTATTGATTTTATCAATTAGACAACATAATAATATCAGACTCCAACTACTAGAAGAATGTACCCTAAATAAGTGAAACATGAAATTTTAAGTTTTACAGTAGGATAACAGGATTTCTTGAAAAAATTGAGTAAAGAAATGATGATTAGAATGAAGAATGAAGATGCTTAATTAGTAGCATAAGAATTAATATATAAACTAAAAAGATTTTAAGAGGAGAATGTTTTAAATCAGAAAAATGATAAACCTAAATAAACTATTGCAAATCCATATCTTCATTTTAAAACAATGAATATTGATAATTTAGAAGAAATGGGAATTATTTCAAGAGAAAACTTAGTTAAATTAGATAAACCTTTAATTGCTAGATGTTTTAGTGGAGAGAGTGTTTAAGAGATTATGGATAAATTGAAAGCTGAATAAAGTTAATTTGCTTAAGAAATCTTATAAGAATTAGAAGCATAACCAAGATTATCTCTTGAACTTACTTTCAAATTAATAAGGTAAGCAGAGAAATGGCAATGGAGAGATTGTTTAGTTGCTGAATATAATGTAGCTTCAAATCTTGCCAATAGTGGTTTAATGGAGAAATAAGAAAGAGTTGAAAATATTGATTCATTTTTCAGTCATGTTAGTCCTTCAATTGATTATTTACCTGATGCTCTTGAACCAGTAAGAGACTTTTATACTGAGTATCCTGACAATATTAGATCATTTTTGAATGAGTAAAATCTTAGAAAAGGATTAATTGATAGAGCCAATCAAGAAATTGATGTAGCTGCTTTTATGAAGAATAATTCACATATGATGGATGGTTCAATCAAAGTTGCAGATCTTAGAAAAATGAGAGTTGAAATTTCTGAATTGAAAAGAGAAGTTAAAAGTAATATGGATAAATTGAAAAGCATAGTTGGATATGAAGAAAATCTTAAGAAATATATTGAAGAAAGATAAGCATATTTAGATAGTATTAAAGATTTTGGAACTGTATTAGAAGAGTCATTAAACTCATTTTTTGAAAAGGCTAATTAAGCAAGATTTAATAGTTATGCAAATGTTGCAAAGATTGCATCTGTAAAACCGAAAAGAGATTTAATTTCATTAGTAAGAAATTCTATTTTAAATAACAAATTAACAGAAGACTATGATGAAGTTGATATCTTAAAAAAATAGCAAGCATGGAATAAATCAATGTAGAGATTACTTATATTCCCAAAAGATGATAGAAAATCTTTTTATGAAAATGAATTACCAGAAAAAATAATAGATAAAGAATTAACTGATTAAGTATTCAGGGCTAGAGCAACAAGAAATAAATTCTATGAAACTAGATATGGAGATCTTTATTAAGAGTTTAGTTAATAAATTGATAAGTTTTATAAGAATGTCATTTAAAATGTAACTTAATCAAATTAATTTAATAATATATAAGAATATTTAGAAGGAAAAGAAGTAAAAGAAATATTATAATTATTAAAAGAAAATAAAGAGGAAATAATTATTAATTTATAAAAAGAATCTGTAGAATAAGTAAACAAGGAAGATTTAATCAATTAATTAAAATCAGAAATAGAATAACTTAAATAGAAAGAAGAAATTCCATCAAATCTTGAAGGATTAATATAGGCTGATGAACAATTAAGCATAATTATGGCTGATTTCTTTAGATGTCCAGAAGAGTTCAAATCAATTTAAAATATGTTTGAATAATTATTGACTTCAATATATAGAATGAGAGTGAAAAAATTCAAACATTTAAATGAATTAGCAATTATAGATGATTAAATTAATGAAGCTTTAACTTTTGATTCATTTAAAGTAATTGAAAGTAATCTTATGTTTTCTTTTTCATATATTCTATTGTGTAAGTTAGAAGAAATGTATTGCTTATTTAAGTAAGGTGGTAATTATGAAGTTTAAGCCTTAAAATTCCAATAAGAATTTGGATTTTAAATATAAAACTTTAAATAATTTGAAAAACTGTTAGATTATTTAAATGATAAATTGAGAACAGCAGCAACATTATATAATACATACAGATAAAAGACACTAGTGGAATCTGATAAATTGTTAGATTACGTTCTTACCCTTAAATCTACTAAGTGGCCAAGTTTCAAATCCAAAGCTATTTATACTAATCTTTTAAGTTTAAAAATTAAGACTCATTATGAAAATTAAATAGCTGGATTAGAAGAAAAACCAATTATTTAAAATACTCCTGATGATGTTTATAGTGCCTTAGAAAGTAAATCTCGTAGAATGAGTACATTCTATCGATAAAATATACCAAAATATAGGAGAGGTTAAATGTAGAAACGTGTTTATTTTAGAGATGATCTTTATTTAGCAACTAAAAAAGAAATTGAAATATTTGGTAAAATTTAAAGACTTAAAGCACAGAAACAAAAGAAATTAATTATAGGATTAAGTTATTAACTTAAGTAATTAGATTTGATTGCAGAAAGATAGGTTGAGATAACTCCTAAAGAATTGTAAGAATAAAAAGAAGATTTGGAAAAAGTATTAAAGAAAAAATGGTTTACATATCAACCAATTGAATAATGGTTTAAAGAATTAGTATAAGAGACTTTAGAAGAAATTTATCATCCAGATCTGCTTTTATCAGAAACTGAATTTAAGGAATACATTTAAATGAGTTTTAATGAATAAAAGAAATTATTAGAATCTTTAAGAGCAGAACTTATTTTAGGAGTCTAGAACGAGAGGGATGAGGTGATTTAAGAATTAAAGTAAGTCATTCTAATTTATTAATTAGGTTCAATCCAGAATTACCAGAAATTTAAAATTTAGCATAGTAGTTGACTGTCGCTGAATCTTTACATGTTGAAGGACTTATTGAAGAAATAGAACCTACTGAAACTTTATTTGTTGGCAAAAAAGGAACAAGTCTGAAAATAGGAGGAGAGCTACCAATTCAATTGAATGAGACTTAATATAGAGAATTAAGAACCAAAATGATTGGAAGAGTAGAATATTTAGTTGGTGATTGGGCTCAAGAACCTAAACTCATAGATCAAGCTGATATTGAGTTATTGTATAATAAGATTCAACAGATCTAAGAAAAGAATAGAGATAAAAAACATTGATGATTTATTTTATACATTCTATAAGAGTATAACAAAATATAGTATTTAAGAATGATTGATTAAATTAATTACATATTATTTTTATAAATCATTGGTCCGATATTAAAGGCTAATGGATATTAGAGTGTTCAATTGATTGATGTATGGATTGTTCTGAATTAATAATTCTATTTAAGGTAGATTCACAACCTGAATAGGCAGCTTCTAATTACAGAATATCCATAAGCTAAGCTAAAATCTCTCATTGATTAATTACCTTATAAAGAAATGGCATTTTTAAAATCTTCAGTATTTTAACAAAGCAATAACTTATCTCCTAATTCTTCAATCAATACAATCAATACTATTAGATACACATTCTTATTTGTAGACATCTTTCTTATGATTAAACTCCAAATATTATATAAGGGTAAAGATTAAACAATATTAGTGTAAAAATAAATTAGAATGTCATATATGATATTTTCTAAAGCTATATCATAAATTTTGCAATGCTTAATCAGATTTTAATGTTAAAACTCCAAATATTGTATGACTGTCTCTTAAGGACAAAATAAGGCATCATCTTTGACTAATGGAAAGTGAATATTTTTCATTAAATCTAAAAATGATACAAATAGCCAAAATGCTTGAGCTTCTGAATCAAATTTATCACCAAAAACAGGATTTGATAATTTATAGAAAAAGTGTGAATGAGTAATGCAAATAAATTTACTTGCTATTGTAAATAATGTATTGAGTATTGATACATTCAATTAAATTCCTCTAACATTACAATAAATCAAGAATGTTATTAACATTCCTTAACATTGTTTATGCTAATTTGCTTAAATAACAGGTAATTTATTCATAAATTCATTAACATCTTTCTCTAAAGGTAAATTTAAATTTGGAGTTAATTTTAATTATTGATAAATTTTCACATTTTCACCAATTTAAACAAAATCCTAAAAATTTCTTTTAACAATTTCAATGATAGGCTTGGCCACTCTATCCATTCCATCCAAAGAAGAAAACCAAGCTGTAGGAATACACTAAGGCTATAAACATATGTTCTCTATATAAAATCTTTAATATAGAGTTTGAATTTCATCACCATATCTATCAACTTCAAGACTAAATCTCACAGTTTCAACAATTGGAATCTATAATAAATAGATATATATACTGGTGTTCTTTGTTCAATCATCTTTACAGCTATTTTTCTGAGAATAGCATTCAATTAGATGAACTTTAATCTATCCAGGAATATTGGATCTATATTTGAATGTTCAAGTATGTCCATTTCTACAAAGATTTTTGATGGTCCAAATTCTAATTGTACCCAAAATGATCGACCCTCATATAGATATTGAACCAAATCCTACAATTATATTCTCAAAACTTTTGAAGCTGTATTAGTTTCTTATTTATTTATAATTAATATTTACTTATTGTATCTACCACTTAAAGGTCAAGATAATCTCTGAATCCAAAATTCTAAACAGTGATTGATGTATTGCCACATACTCCAAGTAACCCATCCTTGAAAATCCAAGTAGTGAAGTCTCTTCTTCTTTATTAACTCATCTAAGTAAGTAGGCGTGTAGTGTAATAAGGATTTTACTCAATTTGATATTGTAACCCATCTAATAGTTTTGAGTTTTCTATATCTTTAGTGTTTTCTGTTCTCTATATAATAATTTTTAATAAAAATACTTCAGCTATAAATCTAACTTCTAATTAAGGTCGAATCAATTATGTATTGCTCTACATGTACATACTAAGAAATTTGATAGAAAACTCTTTTGGATTGTTGTGTTAAATATGAATTGCTCTATCTTACCAATATTTGTAAAATCTTTTAATTTCTTAATTCTTTGGTTTTAGATAGGTAACCATTTATTCTAATAATTCCAATCTTCTCTTTTCTTTTGCTTATCTTTCTAACTCTCTCTATTTTTCAGTAGCTTTTAATTGTTCTTATTCTTTCAATGATAATTATTTCATTTTCTCTTAATAATCTTATTCATCTTTGTGTTACTTTTCACTTTTTATTTACCATTTTTTTATATGATAATTCATAACTTATCTGTCTAAAGAAATCAAAAAATTTTCATCTAATTTAGCTCTTTGTTTTTTTAATTGATTCATTTGTGTTGTATAAGTTCCAAGAAGTTAAGCAAATTGTAATGACCAAGTAAATGTAAATTTATCTTCATACTCTTGATAACAATACTCAAAACATCTAGCCACAAGTTTAGGTTTCACTTGCAATAATTTTTCAATTATCAAATATCTTTGCCATTTGATTGCCTAATTTTTATCCTTTCTATAGATGTAAACACCTGAATGTCCTTTTTCAAATTCCAAAAGTAATCTTGCCATATCACCATTTTTGTTGTACCAAGTTTTTTAATCAGCTGCTTTAGTTTCAACATATACTCTTTAATAAAGAGGGAATGATTTTACAGGCTTATGATCTTTGAGTTGTTAAAGTATATGCTTATCAAATCTTACTAATCTATCTAAATAACCACCTGTTACACCACTCTTCTTTTGCATCACCAATTCTTCTTTCTTTTAATCAACACCCAAACAAAGACTCATGATCATCTCATCTGTAATCAGTTCTTTATTTGCAACATTTTATTATTCTTCTTTAAATTATTATCTAAATGATTTAATAAGTAGAGTCTGATAATCACTTTTTGCATCTGTCAACCAACCCAAATCAATTTTCCTTCCCTCACAAAATTATTAATTTTGCATTAGAATTAATATAAATAATATATAATAATAATGAGAATGTAACTAGTTAAAGCATGTGATACTTATATTATTTATTTTAATGTAGATACTATTATTTATTAACCAGAAAAATTATTATGAAGAAATATTAATTTAAATCTTAATAACACTTTAAGCATTTGGAATCACTTTATATGTTGATCCCCTTTATTCAATAATAATAAATTGCACATTCATCTTGACATTCATAATTTTGTCATAATATTTTTAAAAAGCAGGAATATTTCGATTGTGGTATCATCATCATTTTTATATTGCTTTACCACTATTTATTCAATCTTAGAGAATTGAGATTATCGACCTATTTAATATTCTACTGATTGTAGTATTGGCGATTCTATTTTTATCATATACTGAAATTATTGGAGAAATTTAAATATACAAATTTTTGAGGATATTCAAATTTATAATGATTTTGATTACCTTTTCAATTCATCATCAAAGTCAATTAGCATATAATATTTGTATTATGATCTATGATTTTATTATTATAATATAAACATTTGGAATTGCATTAGTCACATCACCAAATTTGTTGAAGTTTAAGATTACAGCAGTTATTTCAATGAATCGATTAACAACTTTAATAATTTACCTTGCTATTTCATGGGAATCATTACTTTTTATGATACCCATCATTATATGTCTATCCTTTAAAATTATAGATATTTTTATTCATTATGAAATTAGAAATTCGTTATCCAAAACTCCATTTTAATTAAAATAACTTATTCTAATGCAATTCACATATTAATTGGGTTTAAGTGCAGGTTTATTCTATCTTTCATAGATTCTGGTTACTCATTCTAAAGAGTGTAATCGACCTAATTGTTTTTGTACATAAAACTTTTAATTCACTCAAGAATAAACATGGAAATCACCTGATTAAGTTCTAAAGTAAAATCTAAATTAAGTCCTTGGTGAAATTTTAAGGATGTACAATTTTTCTTACCTTAAAAATTCCTAAGAATATGTAAAGATATTCTTATATCTAAGCTATTATTATTGAGTAGAATAGAAACTCAATATCGAAATGACAAATTGTTTGAAACTCTTTTGAGAAGCCAAAAGCTTAGTTCAACCAAATTTTATGGCTACACAGTGTTCCCATATTAATTTCGAATTAAAGGACATAGAGAAATATTTTATGAAAAATTATTAGAAAAAATTGCAGGAGTAAGAATTAATAGTTAGATTTATTTTAATTATTGTAATTTAGTTGATCAATTAGGATAATAAATTATTAAATTATTAAACTAAAGATAACAAATTTTGATGTTCTTAACATTATAATATCAAAATCCACTTTATTACTTATATCATGATAAGATGTATTCTTATATTTAATTGCTTTAAAAATGTGAAACATTATTACATGATATTCTGAAATTGAATCCTTATTCAATAGTAACTAAGAATTTATCATATGTTTTGTACTCTTTAGTAACATTTTAATAAGAAAAATTGAAGTAGATGTCATCATTATTAGTGTTATAAAATTTAAAGATTGATAATTTATGGAGTACATTAAATAATATGTAATGTTGTTATGTTTAATGTAAATATGATAATGGATTAATTATGCTAAATCATTCAATTTTATTTCCCAATTTGATGGAAGGTATATCATTTTTAATTGAATTTAAGAAACTGAAACATAATCTGATTTAGTGGGTCACTATATTGATAGAATATTACCAAGTCCAGTTAAGGAGGTTCACTAATAATTTTTGAAAAGGTTGATTGAGGAAGGGAAACCTAGATTATTAAATAATGGAATTTAATAATTTTATATAACAACAAATAAAGGGTTTATGAAAGAAATAGATAGTCTTGTTAGATTAGGATAGAGTATGGAATACTTAACATTTATGACAATTATGGGTTATAAATAGGAAGATAATTGTGGGAAAATTTTATTGAGTTCAAAAGGAACTGTATATTCTTATTCAGAATAGGCAGTAAATTTACTTCAATTAAATAGAATTTTAAAATTGGATCATAAAATTAATTTAAATTTTAAGATTTGTATACCCATTTCTTAAAATATAAATGAATTATGCAATGGATTTATTCTAATACCAAAGGTAAATTTAATGTAATCAGATTAAGCTTTTAAAAAAATATAATAAAATAATATCAATTAAGTTTCCTATTATAAATATTTTCTTAAACATCCTAAATAATGTAGTGTATTTATTTCAATATATAAATTTTGTAATTCATCCTATGATGATAATAAATTACAATATGAAACACTTTACATTTTTCAATCTAATGAAATAAAAGATCTTGAAATAAAAATGATGGCTTTGGAATTGATGCTTAAATAAGTAATGATTGCACATAATATATAATCTGAAACTTATACAACTAGTTACACTACATTTAAATCAGTAATTCCTGAAACTTATCAAGTTACTAAAACTTATAGTGGGAGAAGTCCTTCTTAAGAGGATGAAATGGATGATAAAAATTTTGTTATCAGTAATGAAAGTATACATATTTAATAAGATCCTCTAAGTGTAACTCATCATTAATTTTTCAAATAAGATTAAAATGATTAAAAGATACTTTTTAATTAAAATAATCATTCATCTATAATTGCCAATTCTTTTCAAACTCAAGATATATTAATCTCACCACTTAGAATTATTGATGATTATAGTAATCGAGATAGTAAAAGAGAACATTAGTAATTGATTTCAAACAATTTACATAGTGTTGATATACAAACTCATTAATATTTAGCTATAAAGGAAGAAGATGATATAGAATCACCAATAGAATTGAAAGTGGAAATGGAAATGTAAGTTTCAATTAAAGATTTAACTGATCAATAAATGAAGGAGTAAATAGAATGGATAAAATCATAAGTTAGAGTAAATAAATTATAATTTCATAATAAATCTTAACATTTTGTCCCAACTGCTTTAAAAAAGAGATCTAATCATAAATTAACACTTGAATAATAACCATCTACTTCTGTAAAGAGTACAGATTCTTAAAAAGGTCTTGTAAATCATATAATAAATGGGATGATTCAATCTAGTCCTTAACAATTTTATAGTATTATAGTAGTTGCACTAATATATGCATTAATATTAATAATAATTGTTGCATTAAGCATTATTGCAATTAATGATGAAATACATCATATATTTTTAGATTCAACTGGTGGTTAGTTTTCAATAACCCTTTTATAGAATATTAATTTAATGGAAATATCTATTCATTTATTAGCAAATGATCAGCAATTTCTTGCTCCACATTTTTTTATAAATAATTCTACAGATGATTATATTACATAAATTAGAAATTATAATAGTAGAGAATTTATTAATCCAGAAATCTTATTAAATTTAGAAGGATCACCAATTTGTATTCTTCATACTTTTACTAATTATGGTAATTAAATAAAATCTTGTTTTGATACAAGAGATTTTTTAGTAGATTAATTGCCATTATTATTTCATAGAATAACAGAAATTATGGATTTTAAATCATCAAAATTTAATTTAACTAATATGGAAGAAAGTTACTTTTCTTTAAATTATCCTACTTATTTTGAATTTGCAACAAATTTAATTAATTAATCTAGTATTGAATTGAGCAACACTAAAAATAGTTCTTTAAATGTTGCATCCATTTATGTTATTTCAGGATTAGTTACTTGTATTGGAGTTGCTTTCTTTATTCTTATTGCAGAAATATAAATAGCTAAATGGAGAGTTTCAATTGTTAGAACTTACTTTTTATTTCAAAATTTGAATTAATCTCTGATAGATTAAGACAATGAGACTTAAAGATTATTGGAAATTGATGAATTATAACACATGAAATATGCTCTATTAAAATTAGATAAAAATGCTTAATAGTCTCTTAAATAAGAATAAAGAAATATTGATAATAGATTAAAAAAATAATTTTGGATAAAACAATTTCTTTTGATTTTTCTTTTGGGTGCATTAGAATTAATTTATTTCATTCCTTATTATGTATTATTTAAAAACTAAGTATAATAAGTAATTGATTTTCATAATGATATAAATTACTTAGGATTGGCACAACTTGCTTTTAGTAATCGTTTAATACATTTTATATAATAATATGCAAATCCATCTTATTCAGTAGATGAGAGTACATTCCAATTATATGATGAACTTTATTCCTACTATGAAGATATTTATTTATTCTAATTACCCTATGATGATGAACATGATACTTATTCACTTACTTATATAGTAAATAATAATATTTGTTAAATGAACCCAATAGTTCCGATGATTAAATTAGGCTATACTTGTCCATACATTTTATAGCAAGGCTATTCAAAATATATGATTAATACTCAAAATACTTTAAGGATTATGAAATCTGATTATGATTTAACTTTAGGATTTAGTTAAATATTATAGGATTAAGATTTTTTAGATATTATAATAGCCTATGGTTTTGTATTTCCTTAGTTTAATTTGAATAGAGATAATCTTTTTATAGATTAGAATATTTATAATGAGAATTCAAAAGCTTAGGCTATTTTGATGGCCATTTTAGTTCTTATAACTTTATTAATGGTATTTTTATTGATTATTTATATTATTTCTAAACAATTTCTAGCTATAATTATTTCAGTCAAACATTCCTTATTAATATTCTCAAAAGAATAAATATCAAGAAATAAGCATTTAGTTTAGGTATTAAGCAAAGAAGTAACACTTGATTGATTATAATTTTAAAAATTAAATTATTTCTATTTATGATAAATTTTCTTTCCAAGATGCAATTTGCAGTTACTAAATTACCACAAATGTGTAAAGGTGTATTACCATAAAAATTTGAATAACTTGTATTAATTGATTCATAATTTCTAGGTGTATTTGGATCTTGTAATAGCTAGTATTAATTAAATGAAAAATGCAGACAAAGATTTATTATTATTATAATCAAAGCATTTTTACTTAATTACTAATTATTATGAACCATGTACTTATGAAGAATTGAAACCAGAATTACAAAAATTAAAAGTAGAAGACTTAAAACATATTTTGTTAACTAATGCATAAGAAATATTGAAATCAGTTAAAATTACATACTATTATAGAAATAAATCTCGCCAGCCAATTTTGTATCCATAATCCCTGTCTTAGGTAAGAATTTTCATTTGAATGAATTTTCTTAATTAATTGAAGAATAATTAAAGGAAATGATTGAAGTTGTAAAAGATCGTTAAGAATGCAAGAAATTCTCAAACATTAGCTTGACTAGATTTTGTAAGTCCATGGGATATATATTAAGAAATAGTAATAATCAAAGTCTTAAATAACACTATTAAAGTTTTGTATTTTAGATCATCCTTAACAAACCTAATACTTAATTGAAACATCTCTATTCCATCTTCCATTACTTATAATTTATAAAATATTACTAAATAATTTCCTATCTAAATTAAAAATCATTAGCTATTGAATTCTCAAAATTCATTATGTAAAGAGTTAGAGCACAAATTAATATGGAACCAGGAATTTCATAAAATCCTGAATTCTATTCATAACTAACTTCAGTATAGTATTTATTCTATTATAGTTTCTAATTAAAGCAAATTACTTTCCCTATGAAGATGCAGTATATATTGAAGAAACTTTAATAAACCAAGTATAATTTAAAGAACAAAAAGTAGAATTTGCCTATCTTAAACTTATATTTTGTTAATTATGTAAAGTAGGAGTTGGAGAAAAATGTATTAAAAGAATGCTTAAAATTCATAATTAGATATAGATGGAAAAGTAATACTTACCTTATTATTTATAATCTCTTTTGTATTTTTAAACAAATCATATTATGGATTAATTTAGATCTAATCCTACTAGATAAAATATGTAAAGACTTATAAAAGAACCTCATTATATTTAACCATTAATTGATTAAGCTATACAAGCCATGAGATTTTTTGGATATTCTTAAGTTGCTTATCCATAAGAATCAATAAATTAAACGAAAACTTGCTAGACTCTGTTAAATTGTTTTTCCATTAAATTATTTTAAGAAGAAAATATTAACGCAAAATTTAATCAAGTTAATGCTCCAACTGGACGAACTAATGAAATAAATAGTGATGTTGAAGATTTTCTTTAAATTAACGGGATTCAATATATAAAAGAATTTAATGAAGGACACTATTCATATGACTATTGGATACCCAGTTTGAGTATTATTATTGAATGTGATGGATCTTTCCATTATCATACTAATTCATATGATAAGAAAGATAGTTCAACTTTGGCAAGAGATTTTTTTATTTTAAACTCAAATCGAAAACTAATATCAGTAAATTGGTTTAAATAAAGAGAAAAAAGATTTTCAAAAGATAAATTGGGATATATATCTTAATTATGGAATAAAATAGAAAAGAATCCTGATATTATTTATGCTGAATGAGTATTTATTATTATTTTAATACACAAATCAATTAAATAATTTAATTTAAATGAATTTTCTTTTTAAATTCAATATTTATATTCAAATATTTAATATTAATATTAAATTTTGTGTTTTCATTTCAAAACAAACTCATATCTCAATCTTATATTAATTTATCAAAAATTCCAATACATCAGTATTAATTCCATCATTTTTTTTTATTTAATCTAAACCTCTTTTAATATATTATTTAAGTTCAGGTAAGATTTGAATTGTCTTTTAAGTCTTTTCATTAAAGTGAATTAGAACTTCAAGAAATGAACAAATTAATTAAAAATCATATTGTTTATTCAAAATCCTAACAAAACACTCTTAAATTTTAGTACATCTAACATTTGATGGATCATGTAATTATAAATATTTTAAAATCTCAATTTATAATGAAATATCTTTATCTTCTTCTAATTAAAGTGATGAGATTTAAGAAAATATTACAGGATTTTATTAATGTTTGTAATTGAGAGCAGATAATATTCCTAAACCACTGTTTGTATCTATATCCTTAATTCTTGTTCCAATCCCTACTAAATATTTCTCCAAAATGTTTATATCAATTCTATGAAAACGTTACAGTACACTAAGAATTATTGATATATGTTCTAATGACAAATCTTTTGGAACAACTTTTGATTATAATTTTGTCAAAAATTTATCATTTAAATCACATTCAACTTACGCAAGCAACTTAAATACATCTGCATAATCAGCAGGATTTATAGAATTAATATTCTCATATAAATGCCTAATTTAAGTTATCAAATTTAAAATACTAAATTATTTTATTGCTCAATTAAGTTGTCATCTTACCATGTTTAAATATAACAAAAAATAGGGCAAGAATATCAAATATTGGCATTTCATTAAAATTTTTAGAATTGATTTCACTCAATATAATATCCCATTTTGTGGATTAAAATATCTAATTATCTTTTTAGATTAAATCAATATATCCATATAATCCAAATGAATTTAAAGAAGATAGATTTTCTGTAATGTAATTCTGAGAGTTTGTATAAACAGAAAATAACAAATTATGAAACTTTTTATCTTAAGTTTATACCTAAATAATTTATTCACAAAATTTACATTAAAATACTTTAAAACTGTATAATATTTTAACAACATGAATCTACTCATAATATTTGTAAACTTTGGTAGATGAACATCAACTGCTTCAATTTGTTCAATAAACTTTTCCATTATTTTTATTTCTTCATTTTTAAATGTTTCATCTTTTACTTTTGTATATCTCCTCATTTACAATTTATGCATTTCAATAAATACTCTCCAAAGATATTCCTCAGCTGTTTCTGGTATTTATTTAAATAAATCATCTTCAAATTTTTCAACAACTTATTAACTTTTAAAAATAGCCCTGTAAAAGGCTATGTACCAAAATATAGTTATGAAAAATAAGCTTTTTTAAACATATGTAGCATTTAGACTTATTTAGTTTACAACATTTTCAAAGATTATTTTATCATAAACCTTTTGAGTTGTAGCACTTTCTACATAACAACTAAGAGCTTGTATAAAATAATTAAATTCTTTTGAATCTAATTCTTTAAAATCTCTTCCAATTAGGTTGATAAATTAAGGGAATAAAGTTATATTAAAATCCTTAGAATTGAATTAAGCACTAATGATTTCATTATAACCAATAGATTTTTGAATTCCAGTATAGGTAACAGGAGTTTTTAGACAAAGATCAATGTATTTTGTCAACTTTTATGTATCCTTTACAAGGATAGACTTTCCTTAACAAAAAGCCCTAAATAATTTCATTAAAATATATTCAAATAAAAAATATTATCAAATAAACCAAGTCTCTTCAAAATATTCATCATTATCTAATGGTAATAGAATTTAATCAAATATAAAATTACCACATACAGGACAATCCTTAGATAAAATATCATTTAATTCTGTTTGATATTTCTTTTATTATTCATTTCTAGCATTTCTTTAATTATTTAAAGTAATTTAATTCGTAGCAGTAAAGAATCCAAAAATTGATTCATCAGACTTACTTTAATTTCTTTGTATTTACAATTTTTCTATATCATTTAATTATTTTTCTAAATATAACAAACTCTAATATGTTTTTTATTCCAATACAGTTGGATTACTTTTTATGTATTGAAGAATGCATTCCCTATGAAAACCATGTAAACATTCAAAAATAATATAATCCTCTTAAAATAGTTTTCTAAAACAATTTTCACATTTAGTTTTTTAGGATACAAATATATACCTATTACTTGTTTAAAGTAATAACTTTTTTAAATTTTCATTTGATTTAATGTAACCTTCAAGTTCATTTTGCTGTTTTTCAACTTAATCATGATATTCTTCTAAAGTTTCACAGATTTCATCTTTGAAATCATCTAACTTAATATTTTAAGTCAAATAAGGCAGAATATCTTCTGCTTTAATTAAGGGAATTTCTCTAGTTAATTGAACAATCTATCTAACATATTTACCGCCCTTCTCCAACATTAATCTAATTTATAAGATCCAAAGTTATCTTTGTTTATTATTGTCTTCACATTTTAAAGCAATATTTTTAGCATCTTCAATAAGATCTATTTCAATAGCCTTTTTTATAGCATTTTCATAATCACCTAACATTTATAATATATAAACATAAGGTTACAATAAATTTGTTCTCACAAATAATTAAGATGCATAATTCAAATCAAATTTAAATTTTTCTCCTTTCTAATTTTAATTAATTTGTTCATTAATATAATACATAATTTACTCAACCTTTCCAAGATCTGCTAGATATTAAAGATAAAGATTATTAAAATTTATATCTGTGATTCTACGAGTTTTCACAAATATACAATATTGCATAAACTGAATAGCTAATTCTTTGCTTTTAAGAGGAACATCCAATAAAATTGAAAGCATTTTTTGAGCATCTAATGCATCTATTTTCTTAAATAAATCTAAAGTTTATTATGTATTATATTTCATTATAACATAAGAGTATTTATAAACTAAATTAATTAGTAAATCATTATCATTTAAAGAAGAAAGTTTTTCTTATACAGATTTATAATCTTCTTAAATTAATAGATTTTAAACAACTGTTTTATGATCCTATTTTAATTCAATAAAATAGGTTTCTAAATATGTTAATCCATGAACTTTCAACGTAGGTATTACTGAATCTACTTCTAAGTCTGTTTTATATTATTCCAGAAATGCCTTAATTGTTCCTTAATTTGTAATTGAAAGCATAAGAAGCTCTAAAATCTTTTTAAATACAATTTACTTTAATTCTTTATCTAATAAATCAACCATAGGTTTAAGATAGTTCTCTATTGTAATATTAATTAAATAATATACCTATCAAACCATCTCTATTATAATTAATTTCTCCCATTTCATATTGTAAAATGATTTACTCATAAGATCTATTACTACCAAAATAATAGAGAGCAGCTTTTCGATATAATCCTTATTTCATATCAACAATCTCTGTTGAAATTTAAACCTTTTCAATTTTATCATCAAATAAACTTTCTCTAATGGCACCCCTATTATGCCTATTTCTCATAAAAGTGTTTTCAGAAATTTCGTTTTGAAGATTTTCATTATTAGGAGGTTTACATGGATCTAATTATAAAGCTTGATTGAAAAGTATGTCTGCATATTTGCCAGATATCTAAAAAATAAATAAATATAAAATACTTAACCATAAAAAGGGGAATCATATTTTTTATTTACTAATAAGGCTTCCTCATAAGATTTGAGTTCTAATAATTATTCCCATGCATCTTTGTCTTCAAATTCAACACTGATTCTAAAGATCCCATTTGCACACCACACCCAAAAACATTCAGTTCCCTGATCGTATAACATACCTAATGCTTTGCCTGAAGAATTTATATTAATATCGAAATAAGCTACAACTGTCATAGAAAGCAAATTGATAATAGTCAAAGTATCAAAAGTTAAAAGATAATAATGATATCTTGTAAGTCCTATTCCATATAGTTATTCTAATTTAACTTCTTCAGTTGATGATCGTTTATAATTTTTAAGTTTTTTTGAGTTTTAAAAAGTTTAATTTTCTATCAGCATAGAATAGTTAGATAAAAGTATATTATTACCATTAGTCCATAAAATAGAGGATTACTCTATAAAAATTCTTGGAATATAAGATTTGTCTTTAAGAGCTATCCTAGATTTCAGAAAAAGATCTGGAGCTTCTTGATATTTTTAAAACAATTTCTTAAGATCTTTTGTACCATTCAACAAATAGATATGTTTATCTGTGACAATTAAGATCATATGAATGGTATTCTTAACAACTTTTTTAACATCTACAATTTTTTCAATTTCAGGTATTTGTAAGATAGCTTTGCTCACAACTTCTGTATGCATAAGTTTATCATTGTTATAATTTAGTGAATATGAATAGATTTTATTGTTTGATGCTATAATAATAGAATTTTAAAAGGAATAAAGAGAGCCTTCTCCCCATAAGAAAAAACGAATGCTGTAATTTTCAATTCCATCAAGAAGTCGAACTTCTTCTTCATCTTTACAAGCATGATAAACATCCCCTTTATTAGATGTCACAATTATATGATTTCCTTTAGGTTCTAAGAATATGCAATCTAATTTTCCTTCTTCAGAATCCATTCTTTTTGAACGTTTCATTGATGTATTAAAGAGAGGTTTAGTTACTTTGGAAACTGTATTGAGAACTGCACCTCCAATTTGTTTACCTACATGTCCACTCAATTTCATAATCTGATCTGCAATATCTCCTTCAACTTCAGTTTTGATTGGTAATTCAACACATCCATCTTCGTTCAGGAATCTCCAACGGTATATTTTTTTCTTTTCAGTTGTGAAGACTATACAATGATCATTAATTGCAAATGAGATCAGATTCTAATCAAGAGGGAAATCTTATATTTGGAATGGCTTAAGTTAGAATGTATTCTTTTCTTCCTATTGTTAAGATTCGAATCCATAATCGGCAACTAAGTCTTCATCATTTTCATCGAATAGAGAAATTTATTCTGTCATATGTTATCCAATTATTTATTGATGTATTGATAATCAAATCAATTTCTGCTGGCAATGAATTGAGCAGTGGTGGATAACTTCTCACTGATGTGCTCTTAGAGTCTGTCAACAATTTCTTATTAGGCAGTTCTAGTAAATTAGAATTGTTAAAATACCTTTCAGCAGTTTAAGTTTCATAGATTTCTGATTATACTGCATACCATGCTTCTTATCCAGCAAGTCTCTCTTCACTGTTTTCTAATTCAAGAGTATGGAATTCGATCCATGATTAAGCATCTTCAATTGTGTCCTTTTATTCTTAGATTTAAACTTCCAATTAAGCTTTTCTTTCAACCAATCTGGTATGTTCATTAGACAAATGAACTGAGAATTCAGCCCAATGAGCAGCTTATCTATCTTCGACATCCTATTATTTATTTAAATTAAAATACAGTCTTGGCAGCTTTTTCTTAGACTAATTATTATCTGATTTCACTTAAAAGTTAAGAAATCTTTGTCAATGCCTTTTAGTTAACACCGTGGGTAGCTAATTCAGTAAGAGCAGTGATGACTGGCTATTTAAAGTAGGTTGGTCAATCATACTTGCAACAAAGCAGTGTGGGATGTGTTATCTGAAAGTTTTTTGTGGAGTGTGTCATATTTGCTCTTCAATTAAGCAAATGATGCTCCAAGGCTCAAATGTTGGATCAATTTAGCAGCTTCATCAATTGCATCAATCACATCATCAATAGCAGCAACTTTTGAGACAAAGGTTTCATGTTATTAGTTTCTTGTGGCTTCTTCTCTTGCATAAGTAGCTTCGTTGTTAGCGATATCTGAAATTGTCACTCTAATATCTTCTTCAGATACTGCAAGTGCTTCAATTGTATCATCTCTCAATTAGGTATTTGAGGAAATTTAGTTTTAGTGATACAAAATCTCCTTTTCCAAATCTTCAACGATCTAAAGATTAATTATATAGAATCAACTCTGTTGTTTGTTGTTGTGTCAAGTTCAAAAGCATGATCATGGTCATTCTAGTCTTAGACAAGTCCTGCACCAACACCATTCAATAACATATTAACTTCATTGGCTGGGGTTGAGGCTTAAAGATGGGCCTTTATGGCACTCAATACAACATGGCCGAATGGGTCAGAGTTGATTTAAGCCAAAGTTGCGTGGGTATCAACGAACTTGGCAGCGGTCACAGCAAGAACCAAAGCTAAGAGAGCTATTTTTTACATTTTTAATATTAATTTAAAAACGGATCGAGCTCTTCATTTATACTCATTTTACACTATATTATTATATAATTAATAATTTCTCCACCTCCCCTACATCTCTATCTAACTCTTCTCTATTCTTACACATCTCCTCTCTATCCCTCAAGGATCTCATCTCTCTTTTTATATTATTATTTTTCAATTTAATTATTCTACATAATTAACTCTTCTTAAACATACTTAAACAAAGTATAATATATATTTATATAATATTCAAGCCTGCTTAATTCTTTATTATGGCGAACTAAACTCATTGTAACCATGATCTCTTCTTTATGCTTAAGGAGATAAAGGTCGTCTTGGTTCAAAATCCCTTCCACCAGGCCCTCCTCTTTATAATTAGTCTCCTCCTCTTGGATACTAAGGAGGATAATCTCCCCTATAAAATTCATTTGAAGGGGGCCCTCTTTGAGGATATCCACCTTGTCTTCTATATTCACCTGGTGGTGGTTATCCTCTTAATTCTTATGGTGGCAATCCTCTTGGATCCACACCTCTTCCATATTCAGGAGGAGGTCCCCTATAATTAGCTGGAGGCATTCCTCTATATTCAGGAGGAGGAAGTCCTCTATAATCAGGAGGAGGAGGTTTTCTGAAATCAGGTGGTGGCCCACCTCTGAAATCTTAAGGAGGTAAACCTCTATATTCTTAAGGTGGCCCACCTCTATGATCGGGATGTCCTCCTCTGTAATCTAATGGTGGCCCTCTATGATCAGGAGGAGGTCCTCCTCTATAATCTAAAGGTGGCCCTCCTCTATAATCAGGAGGAGGTCCTCCTCTTTATGGTACATCTCTGCTGTAATCACCACGATAACCCATTGGATCTGGCATTCCTCTTCTGTATTCAGCACCTTAATAGTTTGGAGGTGGCATTCTCCTATATTCTGGAGGAGGCATTCCTCTAAATTCTGGAGGAACATCCCGAAAATCTGGAGGAGGTAATCCACGGTAATCAGGTGGAGGACCATTAAAATCTTGAGATGGTCCAGCTCTTCTTGGGTCATATGCTCTTGGAGGTCCTCTCATATCTTAAGGAGATGGTTCTCCGTATGGTTATTATCTTGGACCATATGGGCTACCATAAGGAGCAGATATTGGTCTATAATAGCGTTCATCAGGATAGCCTTGATCATATGGAGCATTATTGAATCTTTCAGGAGGTGGAGGAGGAAATTGAGGATTGAAACCAGGAGGAGGTCGTTCAAATCCTCTTGGCATATTGCCATATGGAGGTTGTGGTCGATCTTATGGACGATCTTAATGTCTTTAAGGTTATGGGGCTCTTTCTGGGCCTTGTTCCTAATATGCAGGCTTTCGTTAAGGTGGTGGACGTTCCTGAGGATGACCATGATAATCATCAAATCTTCGAGGATCTTCAGGTAATTTTTGAAGATATTGAGGATTTTAACCTGGAGGCTTATCCTGACGTTGAGGATATTTGTCATTGTCAGCAGGTCTAGATGGAGTGTAATACATCAATTTTGAATAATAAATATATTGCAATCAGTTAGTATTTAATTCTCAAATTATTGTATATATTTTTATAGAATCATTTAGAAACTCGATACACAAACATTTATCCAAGAAATACTTTAATGGAAAAGTAAAATAGCATCATTTTTGTGCTCTAAATATATTTAATAATTGTACTCCTTCTGGAAAAAAGTAAGAAATACTATTTGAAATTATAGCACTCAAACCCATAATGGCCAACATAAAGGAGAATACACCTTGACTTGCCATTGATCCAAAAATTTTAGGTATGGAAGTACTAATCACAGAGAACAAAATGGCTAAAGACACTATATAAACAGAACACATAATGTTAATTAAAGTAGTATTGTCCAACCAAAGTGAAGCAACAAATATGAGAATTAGGAGCATCTAAATAGGTAATAATTCATGAATACATTTGTTTAGCCTAACCTTTTTATTACAATTTTGTATGGCCAATCTGAAATAAAATAGTTATAGACTAATCTCATAAGTCCATACAACAAAATAGAAATTTAAAAGGTAGTACATGATTGTACATAGGATACACCTAAAGCTGATTGGATTCTCTGATATTAACAGAATATCAAGTATGGCAATAGAGATGATGAAACTACTAAAATTGACATGATTTAAAATGGTTTAGTGGATAAGGATTAGGTAAAGGTTATTGGTTAATCGAATGATTAATCATTCTCATTTAAAGAATTTTAGCTGTGTTATTATTACTTAAGATCTAAATGAGCAAATGCAAGGAGATCATAATCGACAACACTGTCAGCTATATCTCCATCTGGTTATTTAACTAGAAGGGCTGCAGTAATTCCTAAAATAAAAGCCCAAATTGTAAGTCCTCTTAAAGATCTTCTTGTTTAAAGATTAAAGCATTCTCCACAGAAATACTGATCATTATCAAAATACAATTCTAATTAATCTGCTTAATTTGATTCAAAGATTAATAATGCAAAAAAAGCACCTAATCCAATGAATATTTGGAATATTGAATTCAGGTGTTCTAATATAATACAAATGGTAATACATTTCTATTTAACAAAGTATCTCCAAGTTGTAAGAAATGGTGTTGAGTACAGAATTCCTACAGATGGGGCTATGACAAACAACTGAAGTAAGAGATGGATAATCCAATGCTATTGATTCTATTTTATTATTTATACTTAATCAAAAATAGCCATTAACATAAAAGACATTCCAATTAAACAAACAAAAATGCAAATTAAAGCTTGAGGTCCTAATTTCTTAAGGAAAAAGTCAGTGTGAGGTATGAATAAATTCATGATAAAAATCATAAGAGCATAGCTGATATAAATGAAGTATTAATGATTAAGGTCTTTATATCCAATTAAGATTTCATGATATGATTGTAAAATTGGCCATGCAAAGAAGAGTCCAATAATCTATTAATAGTTAGATAGATTACTAACTTAACAAGCAAACCAGATATGAGTACTCTTGTTCCTTCTTGTTTGAAGTCCATGATCTATTTTAGAATTTCCCTGTAATTAGGGTTCATCAAATTTTAATAAAAATAATTATTTAAATATACCAATATATTTTTTTAGAAATTGAAATTCTAATTTGAATTTGAGAATACAATCAATTTTTATATTTCTCAGTTATTTATTCTATTAGGAACAAAGATCTAGGAAAATCTTATAAATAGCTGGATGTTCTTTTTTGTAATATTTTTTTTTTAATAACTTAAGAATAGATTAATTATTGTTAATTAATACATATAATAATATAAGATCTGATTTGATTGATTTTATTATTTTATTATCAGTTATATTTCTGATGGTGAAAAACATAAAATTTTAATAGAGAGTTTATCCAATCATATACATTTGCTATGTTACATAAGGTTAACATTCTTAATTGCGGCTTGGAAAACTGAAATGGTTAACAATATTTACAGGATCGTAAAATAGAGTGACCTAACATAAAGTAAGATAGTGTATTAGATGGTAAGATTTATATAGTTTATTAATTTCATGGTATTATTATGAAGGTATAAAGATCTTATACTTTCTAATGCAAAAGGAATTTTAGCTATATATACCACGATATTTTTCTTATCATTAAATGGAATATCAAATCTGACTTAAATTTTAAATTCCCATTTTTCCAACATTATATTTTTGTTTTTGGGATTCAATTATTCTATATCTTCTATAGATATTTTAGATAGTTTAATATATTTGTTAGAATAAAAAATTAGTTAACGTAAGGTTAATTTAAAATTTCATTAATCAAATAAACTATTCTCTTAATTTATAATATATTAATATTGATTTTCACCTTTTTGATTTTAGATTTCTCTAGTTTCAGAATTAATGAATTTCTAATTCTTCATATATATGATAATATTTCCTTTTTACATAATATCTAATTTTCTAAAAGCAAACAGAATTATGATTTTTTGGTTGAATTTGAATATTTTAGAATAGTAAAAGTTATCTTTAGAGTTAAATTTGAGTAAACTTTATTAGTCTGTGGTTTAAAAATACTAAAGATTTTAAAAACTCAAAAATTTAATTTATCTTTTGTATTATCAATTTTAAATTTAGCATTTTTATTTCTATCTAATGGAAGATAGAAATTTCAATTAAAATAATAAAAGGTGAGAAATATTTTGATATCAAATGCATAATTGAAAAGACCAAAAGAGATTTTGATTATTATTTTACCTTTTTGTAGTTGTTTACTTGGATATAGTAATAATTAAAGTAATAGAATAGAATAGACAAGAATCATAAATCAATATTTAGCAGATATAAATAATTTAGTTAATTATCTCTTTTAGCATTTAGAAGTTTAACTAATTTAATAGATTGATTTCAATATTGTTATTTGAGTTTAGTATGGAGTGTTAAATGAGTAGGGTAATATTTGGAATTGATGAAATAGAGCGATTAGATATTTCCATAAAAAGAGTAGGTAATTTAAAATGATATTTTGAATAGTAAATAATATAATAAATATTTAAATCTAATGCAGTAAATGACTCCTGCATATGTCAGAAATCTAAATGGAATCACATAAGAGTAATTATTAGATATACATAAGTTTTTTGTGTCCTGTTAATGCTAACACTTACAATATTCAATTCTTGAAATTTAGAATTAGAGATATGGATTCTGGATAAACATTATTTGAAGTTGAGAGAGATTAAGACGAGGAGTCAATAGGTAGAGAGTATATGTTAATTTATGATAGAAAATTTGCCTCCAGAATATCAAGATGAGGCTAGACGTATTAAATATCATTTCGGACCTTAATTTTTTGAATTGAAGACTGTAGGTGCTTAATTGACTTTTTCAGTGGGCAACAAACCTGTCAAAAATTTTACAATAATAGAAAGACATTATTTTAAAGATCACTTATTAAGAAGCTATGAATTTCAATTTCCTTTTTGTATACCTAATTCAACAAATACTTGGGAACACATATACACAATTCCAGAGATAGATGAGGCAATGGTATGGAATTAAAATTAAGAATTATTAGAGATAAGAAATGATACAAAATCCATTTTAGACAAAATCTGATAGTTTTTATTTTGTGGGAGAGCAACTCATAATGCATAATAAGGCAGAATATGACTATTCACCTTTTGATTGATATATATTAAAACCTATTAATATGTCATAATTTGGGTTTGATAATATTTTCCTTAACTAATACTTCGAAAGCTTTAGGTGTGATGGCCCAAGTAGTTGTATATGATTACATCTATTCAATCCATAATTCAAAACTGATGATATCTTCTTCTCTTCCATTCTTTGAAATCAATTCAAGCATTTATCCTCCTACAAAGCATTCACATAAACTAATTTCTTATTAATTTATACATAAAACATAGATCTCTGATTCTCATTTCGGAGTACTTGACAGTTCCTTATATAATATTTGATAATTCAGCAATAACTCCATTGTGATTGATGGTCATTTTTGCTATGTAAGGAACAAATGTTTTTCTGGTTTCTGGTAATTGAGTATCCGCTGATAATTAAGTCATCAATATATGAGTGTGAAATCTAGCATAGACATCAAGTTTCTGAAGTGGATCATTCTTATTATTGGATTAAAGAGCTCTCAAGAAATCCAAACATAAGACATTAGTTGTACCTTCCCAAATTGTTAGTACTTAAGCATCTCTTAACATTAAAGGGATATAACTATTTTCCATATATCCTAAAGCACCTAAAGCTTCAATTCCCTCACTCATCCAATACATACAGATTTTAGCAGTATATAATTTCAATAATGGAGTAAGGATTCTAAACATCTCTTCATCATCTTTTTAAGCAACATTATTTTATATTTTAGAAAACAATTAAGCCACTTTGAAATAGAATAAACTACAAGCTCTGACATTCAAATTGAATTTCGTAAGTATTGTTTAATGTGCAGGTTTTTCTATTAAAATCTTCCCAAAAGCTTTTCTCTTTAAAGAATAATTAATCACTATTGAATATAATCTATTCATAGATCCAACAGCTGAAGATGCATTATACAATCTAGTTACATTTAACATTTGACTAATTCCTTTTACACCCTTACCTTCTTCACTAATTAAATATGCTTCACTTCCTTAAAGTAATAATTCAGCTGTTGGTAATTGTCTAGTACCCATTTTATCTTTCATTGTCATAATCTTTATATTATTTAAAGTTCCATCATCCTTCTTGACTCTCATAATGAATAGAGATAATGGATATTTTCTAAAATCTTCAATCTATTTCTCAGGAACTATTCTAGCCAAAGCCAATCTAATAGTTTAAATAATATTGATACGTCATTTCACTATCGGTAGCTGATGAGAACCATTTGTAACCATATAATTTGTATTTATTGTCCCCTTGATGAATGGCAATAGTTGTTGTTGAATTATTAACATCTGATCCACCATCTTTCTCAGTCATCCATTATCCAGAAGTCCAAAATTTCGAAGGTTCTCTAGATGTTAAATTCTCAAATCCTTATTGTACTAATTTGATAGTTTCTTAACATTAGGTTGTTGGATTGCCTAACCATTATTTAAGTAAGTAGGCTGCACCATCTGTCATAGCCAAAGGACAACCCTATTAATTTAGGAATGAATTAATATCTTACAAATAATCCAGATACTGGTTAATACATTTATAGTCTCAATAATTATATTAATCTATTCCAATTACCATATTTACTCTCATATGCCATTGCTACTATTCCACACTATTTAGATTATATTATTACTTTTGCAGCATATTCCTTCTCTTTTCTCCATCCTTCACTTAACACTAATTTATCAATTACATTCCCATATACATCCTATTTAATTAGTTTCGGTGGATTCAATTCTGCATCTACACTCAATAAGTAAAGAACATCATTGCAAAATTATCCAAAATCTGTAAATTCATTATCAATCTCTTTAAATAGATCCTTATTATAAAGCACATTCTAGAGTTGAGTTCTAAGAATTCTTGTTATCAACCAAGGATTTGAAGCCTCTAATTTTGGTTGAGTCATTGATTACACTAACTCTAAATGCTTTTACATATTTATATTATATGAAATAAGCTATTTTAGATTTTATCAATTCAGGTCTTCTTATTGCAAAACCCATTGATGCATTGAATACAGAACAATTTGAAAACTTTACTAATGAATGCTACAATCGTCTTATCACATTTTACCTCAAATAATAAATTGATGATAAACTTAAGAGTGCATATATAGCTCTTATGAAAGTTGTACAAAATCCAAAAGTAGAAAACCTCAATCTTTTAGTATTTTGTGCAACATACATAGCACAAAAGACATATTACTATCAACAAAATCTCAATCAATTAAATATCAAGAATATTGAAAGGATTCATTTAGATTGTTATCATATAATCACCTATACTCTTAATGGAGTTATTGTATCTGATCAATATATTGAAACTAATCTAAAAAAGTATTTCACTGATAAATTCTTGGATTACACAAAGAAAACTGCTCCTCCACCATAATATGTAAAACCCACAAAATTTTTTGGTCGTCCTGTTGAATATACTAAATTAGAAAGTGATGAAGGATCAGAATTTGCTTAGACTCTTTCAGGAATATTTAAACCTCCAACTAAAAATAAGAAACTTCCTTTAGTTGAAGAAGAAACTCAATATTAAGTTAGATAATAATTTAAATCACCCCCTGTAAGAAGAATGAAAATTGACATCAATTCAATATCACCCTCTCTAGCAACCGCCTTACATAGAACTAGTTTAGGTTTCGAAAAACCTAAAATTATAAATCATCCATTACTGAAATCTCAATTAGGAGATATGAATTTTATGTAAAGAATCAAAGATCTTGAATAAGATGGTGTATAAAAATTAGAAACTAAGATCTAAAGATCACATAGATAAAATATTGTTGAATAACATAATCTTACATATCCTCCAAAAGAATATTTTTAGAAGAATGTTAAAGTGGATGCATTATTTAAGAATTTTCTAGAGCTCAAATATGTTTTAGATTAACGAAAGGAGACCATGAGTTCAATCAAAGACATTAATGATTATTAACCAAGAATGCCTTATGTTCCTTCTTATACACCATACCTATAATTTGAAAGCCCTTAACCTCTAAAATAATAATTGATTCAAAAAAGTAGTTTCGAAATACTCCCTCCTTCTCATGAATTAGACAAAGTATCTTTCAATAAATTTGATATATAAGCCTAAACTACAAAATCAACTTTTCATAATTAAGGTAATTCCACTTTCTTCTTTAAGACAAACAACAATAAACCATAATCCTTATCTAAACATTCAACTTAAAATTCATTCTTTTAATATATGAACAAATAAAAAGAATACAAATAACAATTTGATAGATTCCTCTCGAATGAATCATCTCCTGATAGAAATATTAACCAAATCAATAGTCAACTCTTGAAAAAACAAAATTTCTTAAAGAAAAGTTTGTAAAGGTTAAAAAAATGAGAGATATTTGTTCAATTTTTATAATTTAAAATTGATGTGTATATAAATATAAGAATTAAGAATTTGGAACCTTCTTTTGCTTTTCCTATATTTAAATAAAAAAAAGAAAATATAAGGGAAAGAATTGAATGAATGAAATAAGATAAATTCTTATATGAATAATCCCATCAATGTCTGTTAAGGGATGTTTATGAAGCTAATGATCTGACTTAATCTTTGAAGAGTTGGATAACGATATCAATGATAGCATTTTCCTCTAAAAATATGTAAAATCAACATAATTACCTTATCTTCTAGCAGTTTCTGATTCATAGAATTCTCTCTTTTCTTCCAAATCAGCAGTGGCACCAGCAACAGCATTTAATGAATCTTTCCATAATTTAAGAGCCTTGGCTTATTGAGCTAAGACAGATGGGAGTTACTAAAGAATTAGAATGATTGAGATACTGTTTCTAATTTTTCAACAAGACCTGTTCTTCTGTCGTGTTCTGAATTCAACCATGCAACTTCAGCATTTGTATCTGAAACAAATTTGGCAAGAGCAAATGCAGCATGGATTTCTTATTCTTGGAGTGTGGCAAGTGTTGATTCTAATTCTCCTTATAAATCATATAAGATGGAAAGGACTTATTCTCCAGTTGTTCCTTCTCTCTTAACTTCAGCAAGTGATTGGAATTTTTCAAGAGCATCTTATTAGAAAAGGTGACTATAGGCAGACAATTTGTCAGCAATTGTTTAGGCTTTTTCAACGAGTTCAACTCCAGCATTATTTGTGAGGAATCCAGCAACATCTTATTATAAAAGTTAAACGATTGCGACTGCATCAGCATGATCAGCAAGGGATCTAACAAAAAGTCCATTGGCCCAACATCTTTAATCTTAAAGTTATGCATTTCTTCTTTCGATTTCAGCAAGTCTGGCTTCAGCCCATGACAACCATTAATATCCATCCTTTTAGAATTTATTAAATAATCATACTCTGACTTAGGCTTCAACATCAACTCTAACAGCACCAAGGGATTCCCATTATTATTTATTGAGGGAGGCAACATTTGTCAAGTCACCAATAACTTAAGAAAAGATTTCTATAAGAATATAATAAAATAAAGCTTACCCTCATCAGTGTTATTCTTTTTATCTGCAGCAGCTTAGACATTAACATTCTCTGTTTTGAGATCTCTTAAAAGGTTATATACTGATTCAACAGCATCATTTCCTCTTGTACCAGTTTGGAGGAGGACAGCAAATTTGTTTGTATCTGCTGCAAATACAGCAGCCACTAAGCAAATTGTGATGAGTGCTCTCATTTTTTTTTTAATTTAATTATCTAAAAAACGGGTTCATAATTTGGTTTAATAATTAATCATTTTAATACTCAAAATTATTACTATAAATAATCATCAAACTAGAGCATAGACATACACAAAAATTAATAACAATTAATACAATTATTATGATACTTCATAGATCAATATTATATTTATATACTTAATTAATAATTTTAAAATTATGAAGTGATTTTTATAAATTTTGTATTATTGTCAATTTTAATATTTAATATTTTCCATTTAATTTAATAGTCCGAAGAAGTCAATTATTCAATGAGCAATTTACAAATTTTTAACAATCACATATTATTATAAAATTTTCAATTCTTTTATATGAAATGAGATGTTTGTTTAATAATCTTTCAGTTATTAGCCTGATTACTCCCATTTATAAAAATAAAATGAAAAGCAATTATCATAATACTTCTTTTGGGTAACACAGTATATCAGATAATTCTGATACTTAAAGAGATGTAGAATTGGAAGAGATTGATATGAGTAAAATGAATCACTATACTTACTTTCAATCTATGAATGCATAACAAACATAATATGAATAGATTGATGGAGAAATCTTCATTTAAGAGGTCTTGTAAAATATTGTTCACAAGACTATCAAAATAACAATAGATAATGAAATAAATAGAAAAATTCCACCAAGAACAGCAACTGCTTCTTTAGAACTAATCATCTTACCTCTAATACAATCTTTTTATCAACCTGAAGATCCTATGCCAGACTTTAAAACTGGTGGATTTAGTGAAGACTATGAACCTGTAAAGTAAATTTTTATTGCAAGCCACATATCTTAAGAGAACAATGGTTGACAGCAAATATGATAGTAGAATAATAACAGCCAACACCTATCAGTAGACAATTAACAACAGCTTAAACCTTAGTTAGATCCAAGTTGAATGTATTATTGATGTATAATAAAAAGGATTAAACTCAAATAAAAAAAGAAAAGCACCGATTAGATCCTATGCCAATTAATCTTGAAGATCCACTTGATATTAGTATAACAGAAGAATAGCTGAGAACAGCTAAAGAACGATAGATTTTGGAACGTTAATAATTGTAAGAATAGGAGAAGAGAAGAAAATTAAAATTACAATAGGAAGAATAATTGAAATATGAAATTATTGCTAAAGATAAGAAATCAAAATAATTTACATATGATTATGATGGAAAATTAATTCCTGTTTTCACAACTAAAATAACTAAACTACCTTTACCTACATCAACTTTAGGGTAATAGAATAATTTAAATTATAGATCTAAATTTGAAGAAGATATTGTCACTAAACCTGTATAAAAAAAGAAACAATATAATAAGGGAAATATTCAATTTAAGAGAAATGAAGAAGAAAAGGATACTTTTAAATTTAATTCATTATCTCCATTAGTTATTGAGAACATGAATTTATAATCAGGTGTGACCATAACTTATGAAGGTAGATTAAAAGAAGGATTAAAATATAATACTATTGATATGAATAATATGAGTAATCCTAATTTAAGGATGGCAAGACTTGAATATTTGGGATTAACATAAATAATGAATTCCAATAGAAATCAAATGAATAGTGTGAATATTAAAGCTGAGGATAAGGAAATTAAGTAAGTTTCTAATTTCAATTATGAAAAATTGAAACGATTTACATAATAATCACATATAGGATAAGGTTAAATAAAGTAATATAATATCTTTAATAACTTGTAGAATTAATTCTACTAAAATTTATGATTAAATGGCTTCAACTTTGTTTGAAGAAGAGTCTATAGCTCCTAGTCCAATTAAAAAACCATAAGAAGGCATTTAAAAGTTGTAAAAGAACCCAATAGATTAATTTAATCTTTCTTTGTATTAGAATACATCTTGGGGAAAGGAAACTTAAAATGTAAATGCAACTTATGCTAAATTGATAACAAATAAGACAATTGATAAGTTTTATAATCATTTTAATAAAATAGAGATCTGAAAATGACTATTGGAAACAAAGGTAAAAGACCTAGAGAACGTAAATTTTACTCAGAAGGTACTACATTACCTAGTATTAGAAGTCAACGTAATTTATATTAAATATGATTAAACTTAATATATTTTTTATTCTAAAATAAACTTCTCATTATTTATTACAACCTATATAGATTATATTTTTAGTGTTATTGGATTAATGATATATTTGAATTATAGAAAATAAACAAAACTTAATGTTATAACATCATTAGAAATTCTAAATTATCAAATTAATTATGTTTCATAATAACAAATCATTTTCATTTTTTCATCTAGTTCTGCTTTTAGAAAGTTTATAAAATCTATACTAGAACAATCCAGTGTGAATCGTTTCATTAAAGTCATTTATTTCAATATTGAAATTCCATCTATGATATCATTTTAATCAATATCGATACCCTTTAAATCTAAGTTCAAGTTTATCACAGATTTAATCTATGCTAAACTACAGAGAACACTACTTACTTTAATATTCATTGCCCTAATTTACTTGTACAATAAAAGTACTTATTCAATATTATTTCTATATCTCTAACTATTGCATAATTTCCCAATAAAGACAACAATTTATCTAATTCCTTATTGTCAACTTACTAATTAAATAAATTAATTTTAATAGAGAGCACAGTCAATTAAGAAAGTTAGGCTGTAAGTCTTAATTACTCTTCTTCATTTATAGAATTGAGTCTTATAAAGGTCACAGGAATATCTTATGTTTGATTCAAAAAAACACTTTAAAATTGTATAATAGAACTTTGAGTAGCTAATGTATGAAGATGTTTAATTATGGCTCGTTGTTATATTGAATTTTTTAAACTTAACATTAAGATATTGGCTATTTCATCTCTTATCTAAATTAAAAATAAGTTTAATTACCCATATTAATTTTTTATTTATGATATTAACTCATGAACAAATTTTGATTAATGAATACCTTCTAATTCTTTATTAGTACAAAGGAGAGCAGCTTTGACTATACATACTCCAAATTACCAACTATCACCTAATTTACCATTAAATTAAGAGGAATTCTCTTTTTCAGGTGGAAAATATATTGAATCATAATCTTAATCAGTTCTATAGGCATGTCCATCAATTATATATTTATCTTTGTATTTTTCGTTAGGTTCTTGGATTCCACTTAATTTAAGATTATCTTAATTGATAATAATAGAGGTAGTAGTTATTCTATTAGGATAATATTCATTATTATGAAGGAAAAGTATTGCATCTAATAACTTTTAGATTAAATTCCATAGTTCCATATTGGAGAATGGAATCTTTTTAATTCTTTTTTCTTTAATAATTTCCTCTAGACTTTATCCTTCATAAACTTCAATGGAGAATAATTTAACAACATCATATTTATTCATAGATGAAAAAGAATGTTCAAAATGTTACTTTTTACAAGATCTAGGTTGTTTTATTGATCCAAGCATACTATCCAATAAATTAAGTTTTGAATGTAAAAAGAATATATGAATTACTTAACAAACAAATGTGAAATCAGTGAAATATAAATGAGTATTAAAATAATGACTTAATAATTCTTCACTTTCATTTCTTAAAACATAGAATTTATGCAAAATAACTTTTCTACTTTAAAGTGTACAAAGTGTTGTTTTACCAAATATTGATTTTTTTAGTATTTTTTCTGGTTTAATCAATTTGAAGAGTTCTGATTTAGTGGATATTTCTTTTGATAATTCATTTTATCTAATTGCATCTACTCCATCTCGTAAAAACAAAATTAATGGTTTACAATTAAGAGGTGGTGATTTAATTAATTATGAAAGGTATTCTGTTATCAATTATTCTTTTTACTTCACAAATTTATGTTCTCCCATAAATGAATGAATTAAGTCTTTCTTTGGAAATTGAGGTAACTTAATTTAAAGATTTATTTATACTTGATGATCTGGATTTAAATATTACAAATTGGAATGTAAATTAGATAAGAAACTATATTTAACCCTAATATCCCTTTGTTCAAAAGTTTGTAAATTGATAATATGCAATTTGTATAAAATATGACCAGAGTGAGTTTCCACTCCTATTATTTTAGCATCATATATCATTCTATTTATTATATAATAAATTATATAGATCTTAAACATAATATTAATATTGAATTATAATTTAAATACTATAATGAAATGAAAACTAATTTAAAATTGATATCAAAACTAACCATAAACAGCACCAATCCAACCAAAAACTACTCCTGAAATTTCTAAAATTACTATGAAATAATTCAATTTATCTCTATATTCTTTTAAGTAGATTGAAACAGGAATCAGACACACCATAGTTGTACCTAAAAGTCCTCCTAATAAAGTGATATAGCGACTTAAAAATAAATATATAATGGAAATTACTTGATATTTGGTAAAATTAAAGCTAGGATGGCACTTCCAAATTAAAGTACTAAAGTTGAATAGATATGAATTTTGGATCTGAAAGAATCAACACTATCAACTTCAAAAGTTATCTTACCATCCTGTGCTTAAATTCTCAAATTTCTATGTTTGAGTTTGTATTCCATTTCATCAGATAATAACATATCATGAATAATTTATCTACATGCTAATATATTTAATGGAACTGCAAAGAATAGCGCTAAAGACATTCCCAATTTACCAACAAAAAAGAAATCTCCATGATAATTATTAATAACCCAAGGTTTTGTTTGATCTCCAAATCTTAAATATCCACTAATACAAATAAGTGAATAGACTATATAACAAATAAGACATTATCTTTTCCATATTTTAGATTAACGTGAGGTTGTTGGATTATGTAATTCCTTTCTAATTGGAAATATAAATAAATGACATAAATAACAAAAGAATGTCATTGCAAAAGTAGTAAAAATATTAATATCCACATCAATCAATTTGATTTTAATATCTTCATTATATGATCCTCTAGCAAAATAATCAAGAGAAGTAAGGAAGGTTATATAAATTACAGATATTACACCAATTAATGAAAAATATCTTAATTTATATAAAGTCTTCTGAAAAGAAATCAATAGGTTTGGTATTATGAATAGTAATTATACTATTATTGACAATTCTCTTTAATCAACTATTATTTCAAAATATCTAAATAGTTCATATATAAATAATTGAAAAGAGATCTAGATTTATGTAATTCCCAATAAACATTAACAGATAGTTAATATTTCAAAACATCTCTTCATCTTATTTCCTAAACTTACTTGAATAAGTTCACTAAAGGATGAACATTACAAATCACCAGCACTCCAACTTAATATGTGCATTGATACACATGAGATAATTCCACAAAGTGCAATCAACATCAATTCAATTATAAGTCCTTATTCTTTTGCTCTATCTAAAATACAACTCAAATTTTATACATGGCAAACCTAACATTCCAACACCCAAACAAGGTGCAAGCAAACTGATAATACTCATTCTTATTCCACCTTTTTTCAGAGGACCAAATGTACGTTTCCACCAATTAAGTTACTATTCTTTCTCCTAAACTGGCTCTTCCATCTCCATATAGTTACTAATGAAGGTTGATTACATGTCACTAAATTGTACTTGTGAATATGACATTATTAATATAATGAATGACATTATTTTAACTAGTTGTGAGCAATTTAGAATTGGTATTATCAAACAATCTTTATAAAGGTTGTATAAATTTAAAAGATCATCTCTTATTAATCAAACCAATTATATATGACATCTTAATCTCATATCAAATACTATTAAAACATTCTATATATTTAAACTAATTCTATAATAATACTTTTTTTTATGTTTACATTATACTAATGACTATATAGTATTACTTTATTTAAACTAATTAGTGATTAATACAACATATATATTTATAATATTTTATTTGTTAGATATTATAAGGAAATATAAGGAAATATAAGGAAATATAAGGAAATATAAGGAAATCATAAAATCTCAAAATATTACAATATATATAATATAGAGATTCTAATTTAGTAATTTAGAAGAATTACTTAATAATTATTAGTTTATTTTTATTATGAATATTATATATAAGTTAATTCAAATAAATGTTTTTTGCCCCTTAATTTTAAGAATTTATGGAAAAAGAAAAATCCATCTATTCCACTTTGTAAAAACATCTTGATATAATATTAGTACACTAATTTACTTAAATAGGCTAATTAATTAGATTTCACTTATCATTCTGTGTTTTAACTATTTTGCCATATATCTATTTTACACAATACTTAAGCTAGTGTCTTTTAGGCTCTCATGAAAATGGTTGGTAGTTTGGTCGAATAAAATAAATAGTAAAACATTAATGATTTACTTCTTCTTGATAATCAACCAAAATCAGCCAAATTTTTATAACCAAATTTTTTTGAAATATTTGAAGACAAATAAACTCAACCATCCAAAATATAAAAACTATAAAACCCAAGTGAAGATAACAAAAAATTTTCAATTTAAACTGAAATTGAACTTCCAAAAGAAAAAGTGTATAGGGAAACTGTTAAGAACAGAAAAGAAAGATAATAAATGGAAGCTCATTAATGTGAAGAATGTGAACGATTTTATAAAGCTTTGCCAAACACAAATTAAGCAGAAAAATTAAAACAGGAATTCTCAAGGCATAGGATTAACCATAAGTTAAATCAAGAAAAATTACTATTAACTCCAGAATGATTAGAAATTCTTTATATATATTCATGTAATATAAGTTTATTCTTTCTTTAATTAAGTTTCTATTCTTCAATTAAAAAAATGAAAGGATATTAATCTGAATAAAAAATTATAATTTTTTTACTTCAAATATTTAGAAAATAATGTATATAATTTAATAAATTTATAATATTCTAGAAATTAAAATTAAAACAATATATATAATTATAGACTTTTAAAAATACAGAGTAATATATAGATCTTCATATGTAGAAAAGTTAGAGGAGTGCATTTGAATGTAAGAATTTATTAGATGAAGTATTTTCTATTTTAAAAAATAAATATTTCTCTGGCATTATCAATTTAACTTATATTCTTTTAGATAATTTACATTTTTTTAATTTCCTTAATTAGATTCTTAATTTTTTACAATATTTTCAAAAAGGAAAAGTAAAAAAATGAATTGATATTAGAAAAGATTTTACATTTCTGAATTCTTAATTATTATGAAATAATTTGAAAAATGATTGGAATATTAAATTTTGTATGATTATTGAAATAAATAAATGTAAATGAATTATTTTGAAGATTTATTTGTATCCTAAATATAATTCTATTTTTAGATTTTTGAAAAATAATTGTTATTGTTTAAGTCTAAGCATGATGGGGTTTTATCATCATCTTGAAAGAAATAATCATGAACTATTAATTTAAGTTTTAAGAATCGTTACTTAGAAGGTTCCGCCGAAGAAAATTATTTATATAATAATAATTAATAAATTATAGTTAACTTGAATAGCAAATTAATCCTATGAATAATGAGAGAGGAAGATAGATTTTGAAGAAAATTGAGAAATTAGGAGGAGATGAGAATTACGGTAATGTAGGATTGTTGTAAATGGTACAGTATTATAAAGAAGAAGGATAAGAATTTCTGAAAATCATTTCGTGTGACATTTCTATTGTATTAAATTAATCTAAGAGTATGATTTCTCTTAATTTTCATTAATTATAATATCTCAATAATTAAATATACATGAATTAATAGATATCATAGGAACATTTCATTTAGAAATTTTCATCTTTATATTTGAGTGAGAGTAAGAATAAAAATTAATTGAAGCTGATGATGATACTTCAAGAAGCGAAAGTCCTGTTTTAGATTCTCGATTGATGGAGTTTATGAGTGGATTGCCTACTCATATAAAAATAAAATTAGAAAATTTCAAACCCAGCTAAAACTTCTAACTTTCTAAATAAAATGATGGGAGTATCTACTTTGGTATGATGGAGGAAAGCCTAAAACATGGAGTAGGTATTTAACTATGGCCTAAAATTGGAAATTTATTAAAGGGGTATAAATAAATATTTAAGTTTTCTTTAGGACTTGGTAAAATGATTTACTGGAAGGTGTATGTATAATGTTTTATTCTAATGGAGATATGTAATTATAATAGTATAATAGTAGTTTTGAAGCTTAATTCTAATAAGGTATTACAATTGGATTTGGTATGTTTAAATCGGAAAAAAAAATTGTAAAAGGTATAAATACTTTTAATTTATTTTAGGAATCTGGATTAATAATCAGCTTCAAGGTGAAGGATAAGAGATAAAGAGTGATGGCACTACTTATTATGGTTAATTTTGGGATGGTAGAAAGCAAGGGAGAGGCATATAAATATTTACTGATGGATGCAAGTAGAATTCTTTAAAAAATCTTTAGATATGAAGGATTCTTTCAAAATAATAAATTTGAAGGAGATGGAATATTTACATGGAGTGATGGTAGTTATTACTAAGGTCAATTTCATAGAGGGTTAATAAGAGGATTTGGTAATTACAATAATAATAATGGACTTTAATTAATGGGGCAGGTATTAAATTTTAATTGAGTTTATTAGTTTTAAGAATTTAAAAAAACAGAATTGGCAGAATAAAATCTCAATAAAAATTTATAAACCATTACATTTTTAAATTAATATAACTAAACACTGCTAATCGAAAAGATACGCATTCTCTGACTTGATCATTTATATATTTATCAATTTCATTTAAATATTTGATACACTTAGATATTGACTATATAATAATTAAATTTAATATATAAAAATAAAATTCGTTTTTGGAATTTTTAACATTTAATTATCAGGTGTTTGCTTCATTATTAATTACAATAAATGTATAAATTAGCACTCTGCACATTGCTTATCCTTAGTGTAACATCAATAGATGTTACCAACTCAGTTTGGACAAACCATGATCAAAAAGCTTTTGCTTAAATCAAATAATCTGGTTGGGGAAATTTCATTTTGAACTTTGGTGAACTCCATTTATAAACAGGAGGTATTCTTTCAGAATTAAACACTGAAATTGCCAAACTTGTAATGCCTATTTTCATTAATTCATATAGATTGACGAATTGGATGAGGAATTAGCAGAAATCCATCACTAATATGCAAGAAGAACAGATGTTCACAATAGAGAAGTCAATAGACTTTCATAAGAAATCTAAGACAAAGAAAGAGGTAACCTTATTAACTCTATAAAATTTAGAGGTCTTTAATGCTCATGATTTCTATGATAATGTTTTGATCCCATAAAGAGACAGATTTGCTGCTCAACTTGAATAATTACAAGATAACATTGTATAAAATAGAAGAACACTTAATGAAGCTACAGTCTAAAGAGCTAATGATCATGCTGAATTTGAATCCTAAGTTGCTGAACACAATGAAGCTATCAGTGCCATTGATGAATCCTTATAATTACTCAGTCAATTAGCATCACCATCCCTTGTTCAAATCTAAAAGGTCTAAAAGAATTTGACTAGAATTTAATAATCCCTTAAGAGACACAGCACATTCTAAACATTCATTAAGACCCTCTTAGAAATTGCAGTTGAAGCAAACTTCGCTGATTAAGGTGCTCTTAAAGATGTAACTAATTCTTATAATATTCCATTAGATTCTTACTGCCTTCAATAATTTGAGAGTTCAATTAGTTGACTCCCTCAATCAACTTACTGCTGATGAGGCTTAAGCATAAACAGATTTCGAAGCAAGAGTTATCTAATTAAACTCAGAACATGCAGAATTCTAAAGAGCTGTCATTGTAAAGACTGCTGAAATCGAAGCTAATGCAAGTATTCAATTTAATACTATTGATTCCTAGACAAGATTGACTAAACCCTTGATTTAATCGATACCTTACATGCTGATTTGGATACTTTGAATGGATAATTGTAAGCAGAAAATGACGACTTCGCCTTTGCAACTGATGTCTACAATGCCACTGTTACAGAATACAATAAGGAATTGAGTGCTGCCCATTAAGCTTTGGACTTATTGAACCAACCAAGATTCACCGATTATGTTAAATCATAACTCAAAGGAGCATTTTGACATTATTCATTCAATAATAGTAAATGAATTCATTGTATAAATCATTCATTCTTCCCTAAATTATTCAATTCATACTATTTCTAAATTAAGTATCTCTTTATATTTTAATTTCATTTACTTACATATTTAACTTTATTTTCAGAATATATTCAAAATTCAGAATAAACTTATATTAATTAATAAAAATTTAATAAAATAATAAATGATATTATCATAATAAAATATAGCTCTTTTTCTTAGTTAACATATTAATTCTTGCAAATTATAGATCTTCTTCAATTTATTTTCTTTCTCCAGTTTCAGGATCAATTTTTATTCTTATTTCTTCACAATAATATGCAGCAGGAGTTAATTTTATGACTGCATGTATTGGAATCTCTAATTGAGGCACTTCTGAGATCTCATTTCTATGGAAATAAGCATAAAGACATCTTAAAATAGCCTAATGTCCTATGACTAATACAGGTTCTCTAGATCTTTCAATTTCATAAATAATTGGTTCTATCCTACTAATCAAATCTAAATAGGATTCTCCTCTTGGATATCTGTATGTTAATTTGTTCACTTTTCTTTCCTATATAGGATTAATATATAAAAGATACAGCAAAGTCTTCAGGAAATTGAATTGCAATTTAAGTATAAGTTAAACCATCACATATACCAACATTTATTTCATCTAAAGTTTTTAATTACAAATAGTTTATCTTGAGAATTTTACAAACAAGATTAGCTGTATGAGTGGCTCTCTTCATTGTAGAAGTTAAACAATGAATTTAATTCCTCTATTCTTAAGTGGGAAATTCATCTAACAAAAACTTTCCTAATTATTCTGAATATTTAATTCCTTATTCTGATAAATCACAATCTCCACCTACTCTATTTTCTTAATTAAATGTGCTTCCACCATGTCTTGTTAAATATATTGGTCTTAGATAGATATGCAGATTCATCAAATATGAAATGATTTTTGATAACAAATACCCTTTTACCTTATGAATTTAAATCTTTTTTTATAAATCAATAATGATACATCTTCGCCAATATTAATTAATTTGATAAATGATAAATTCTCTTCTAAATCTATCTTTTAATATACATCCTCATACATTTTAATTCTTCCTAAAAAATCTTTTGTTGCATCTTCAGGATTCATTGAAGCATAATCAGGATTATTAAGTTTTGTTAATCTGATATTATTTTGAATAACTTCTGCATCATCACAAATAGATTCTATCCAGAGAATTTATACATTTTGACATTATTATAATAAAGAGCATTAAACCATATTTCTTCTTTCCTTTGTTGTATTTGTCCCATCAAAAATAGCTATTTCTCCATCACTATTTAAATAACCTATCAAATCATTTAATGCCATCTAAGCACATTAATTTCTTGCTTTAGTTGCCTAATTAATACTCAATATACTTATTCATTTTTTGAATCAAAGAAATTCTTATCACATTCAGTTCCACAAATTTCTCTTCTATAATTTCCAATATTGAAAACTTTACAATTATAACCTAACCAATTCAAATATCTATGAAGTTTCCTAGATATATATGTCTTCCCTCTAGCAGGTAATCCAACCATACATAAAGCTATCTTTTAAGACTTATGACAATCTTGCATTAATAATTTAAATTTTCAATTTTATAATATTCTTTAAGAGATGCTTCAATACTTCGTCATTATTCATATTATATTATAATTTTTGATATATATATAATTATTTATTTAAAAATAATCTAATTACATTAAATCCTATCACTAACAATTGTATTTTTATTTTAAACACTAAAAAATTAAATCTCCTTTGAATACAATAATTTTACATATTTAAACATCACTATAATTTTCTATAATAAACTCTCCTTTTTTAAATAAGAGCTACATTAGAATTTTAGTATTAAAAAGCAAGTAATTATTTTTATTTATAATAGTTAAATTTTATCAATGAAGTTTAAGATTTCTTATTTCTTGAAGTGGTTACTCTATTCCACGTATTCTTGCTGTTAAATTTAAATCTTTTGCCATCAATGTTACCCTTTTAGCATGAAAGGTACACTATACTGAATCTTCAAATAAATCGACCATATATTGTTCTGTTAATGTTTATAGACATTCTAAGGATTTACTAGAATATCTAAATTCTTTAAAACCAAGTTCATCAGATACCTTGATTCCTGCCTATCTTACAAATCTTTAAAAACCTGCTCGGCGGCAAACTAAAATACCTGATGTTTAAAGTTATCTAATTTCTTATAATACTTTTGACATTGGTTTATTTCTCTTTTATAGTTTATCTCTTGCTTTTTATACTTAAATTCCTGAAATTCTTTCATCTTTCTTTCTTACAGATTTATTTTTGCTTTCTTCTTTTGATTTTTCTGCAATTATGCTTTTCTCATCTGAATTAAACAAAGAATGCATAAAACTTGGCATCTATTCATTGTTATCTACTTAAAAAGATTTATTATTATTTTCTTTTTCCTTCTTTTTTCTATTTGCCATTTTCTTCTTTAAAACTATTTAAAAATAATAATAAGTATTTGTAACAAAATAAAATTATATACCATCAACTCAAAATATTTATTGACCATACTTACTAAACTTAAAGGAACTATAGATCAAGTTAAAAAATTAATTTTATATCAATAATATAATTAAGATAATGCAATAATTATAGATTTAATTACAAAATACTCTTGATTAGATAAATGAGAATAACTAAAAATTCTTACAACTAATGTTTCCTTAATAAAACACACCTAAACCATAAAAAAAGAAAAAAATATTAAATGATAAATCTATCTAAACAATTGATATGAATCATGAGCATTAAAAAACCTCTGCTCTTTTAGTATTCCAATAAAGTAAAACAAATGTGATTGATGATATGATAAAAGAATTTGAATAGAAAATATCCTAATAATTAGAATAATAAAAATAATTTGATCAATATAAACAAAGAATAGCATTATAATAATTTGAAATAGATAATCTAAAAAAATAATTATAATCTAGATTACTTTCAAAATATGGTCCTAATCATTTATAATTTGAAAAAAATAAAAAAGAAATAGAAAAATATTAAAAAATGATCAGAAAACAATAACAAGAAAATTACCGCTTAAATCAGTTAAATTAAAAGTATGAAATGTTTGAAAATGCTCTTCAATCAATTTAATAATCGAAAACATTTTGAGTTGTCTAAATAAAGTGATTCTTAAATATATATTATAATCCTTAATATAATACCTAATTGAATGCTACTATACCTTTCTAATATTTTCATTATTTAAATTGTGGCTCATTTCTTAATTCTGTGTATTTTTAGAAATTTTTCTTTATTTTAATACAAATTTATTGCATACCCAAATATTCATTTAAGATTCTCATATTATAATATGATTAACATTTAATTTTTAGTTAAAGTCTAATAGTTTTGTTGAATTACTGTCAGAAGGATGCTATTTTATTATTTTTAATCTAAAATTTATATATGTAATTCTTCTTTTAAAGATTCAAATTATTAATATAGATTATTCAAAACTTCTTATCTTATTAGTATATTTCTGAATAGAAATTAAAGAGTTTATTATTTTAATAAAAACTTCTATCATTTTTAGGATTTCTAAGAATTTAATTTTTATTCATCTATATATTTTCATTAAATGGTATTAATAATGATAATTTATGTTTTATATGCTGTTGTAGGTTTGATATCATATTTCTTTGTTATCAAACCATTGACAGAGATGATTAGATTAAAACTTTAATTCGGTAAGGATTGTAAGATTTCTTTTAATTTTTTTGGAAAGGAGATATTTGATCAAATAAAAGAAACAAAGGAAAGCAAGAACGAAAGAGATATTTTTAATAAGTAGAAAAAAGCATTCAATAAATACTAATACAAATTTTTTATTACCAATATGCTTTGGAAAATAAGAATTTCTATTGCAGATCCTTCATATCAAAAAGAGGCTCTTATAAATCATTAACTATATTAGAAAGTGGATCCTGTGTGTCATAAGTAAATCATTTTTGAAATATTAGTGATTTATTATCTAAAGGACTTGTGTGGTCAAAAGGTGAATAATGGAAAAAATAAAGACTACTATTATCAAGTTCTTTTGAATTTGATTCTTTAAAGAAAAAAGTACCAATGATAAATGAGATTACTTAAAGTAAATTAGAGAATTTTTCAAATCAAAATATTTTATCATCCTTGTAGTCTATCACTGGTCTTATTGTAATTAAGAGTTTTTTTGGTATTCAAACAGATCAAATTTACATAAACAACACAGAATTACAAGTTGAAATTGCTAATATAATGAATGAGATGGGATATATGAGATTTAAATCTTAAATATAATCTACAAAAAGACTTATTTTTGGTACAAAAGCATGGAAGATTTTCCCTACTTAAGAAGAAAAGAAATTATTACAAAGAATTAAAGATATGAGATCAATAGTTGGAGATTTAGTATAATAAAGAATAAGTTATTTTAAAGATTCTAATAATACAAAGATTAATAATAATGATTGTAAAAATGAAAACTTTTTAAATATATTGGTGAATGAATATATTAAAATATAAAATAAAACATAATAAGAAACCACATTAGATTAGATTATTTAAGAATTTATTACATTATAGTTTGCTGGAACAGACACAACAGCAGTATTATTATATCATTGTCTATATTTTTTTGCTTGTTACCCATAAGTTTAAGATGAAATAAGAAGAGAAGTAAATTAATCTTGTCCTTCATCTTTTATTAATGAAAATGAAATTTAGAATTTAAAGAAGCTTTAAGCATTTATCAATGAGGTCTTAAGATTAAAAAACCCTGCTATGAGGCCTATAATTCGAGTGGCTACAGAAGATCATAAATTAAAAGATTTAATAATAAAAAAAGGTAATAAATATCAATTTATAATATAAGGATGGTTAGTATGTATTGATTACTTCTTATAAAATTAATCAGAAAAACATTTTGATAATGCTGAATAATTTGATTACACTAGATGGTTATAGGATAAGCCAATAAAAGAAGATAATAATTATATTTATATGCCTTTTTCAGCAGGTGCTAGAAATTGTATTGGATCTTAAATGGCTTTATTGGAAGTTAAAATTATATTAGGTTAAATTTTAAAATAATATTAAATAATGATAAATAAAAATGTGGAAGTTTCATGGGAGATACATTTTAATCATTAACTTAGTCCAACAAATGCAGTAATTTTAAGTAAAATAAAATGATTTAATTTTTATTAAGTATTTTAAAATTCATCATAATTATTTTTAAATAAATAGCTTTTGTATATAAAAATTTTAGATTTCAATTATGTAATGAAAATGAATACTATGAGTATAATTATTTAATAAATAGAGTAAAATATTTTTATGATAGTAATTTGATTAAATAATTTATTGTAAATCATATTGCATTAAATGTTTTGAGATGAAATCAAGAATAATTTAAAAATTAGTCTTACGCATTTAATTTGAAATAATAATAAAAATAGAAACAATATTTTTACATAATTAGATTATATAATATGAGAAGATTAATATTTAATGCAGATTAAGTAAGAAGAGCTTCGACTGTCTTATAAAAGTTTGATATTAGATAAAGTTTAACTGGATCAAAGTAAGAATCATATTAAAATTGAGCAACAAAGACCTGATTGATGTCATGGTTTATGTTTTATAAAAGTCTTGTGAGATGAGAACATCAACAGATGTATTTATGTTGAGATCGGCAACAAGATCAATTGAATTTTTTAATAACTTAGAGTCAGATTTGTTACATGAATAATGTTGCAAATCATTGAAATATAAATATTTACCAGCAGGACATTTTGTATTTAAAGAAGGAGATATTGGAGATAAATTTTATATAATAATAAGTGGGAGAGTATAGGTTTTGAAAGACTTCAATCCTAATGATCTTTAAGCATCGATATATGATCATGAAATAAAACAACTTTCAAATGGTGATACTTTTGGAGAAAGAGGAATGGATGTTGAAGCAACAAGAACTGCATCTTGTAGAACTTTAGAGAATAGTCATTTAGCATATTTAGATAGGGAAAGTTATTTAACAATTTTAAATAATGTTAAGCATTTGATGAAAAAGACATATTTTGAGGAATTTGCTAATTTAGATTTGTTTCATAATTGGAAATTTCAAGATATTAAGGCATTTTATGATAAAGCTTTTATAAAGAAGTATTCAATGAATGCTTGTGTATATAAGGAAGGTGGTTCATTAGATTATGTATATATAATTAAGAAGGGTGAATTTAAAATAGTGAAAACAGTATTAACTTCAACAATAGATTTGAATGAAATGTTTATGGGAGATTTTGAGAAGATTTTATTAGGTATGAATCATAAATAAAAAACACTATCAGAGATATTTGAAGCTAAATATCAAAAGAGAAAATTCGGAAATAATTATTATAAATAAATGAAGAAACTTGTTACAATAAAATATATTACAAGTGGTTAAATGTTTGGAGAAATGGAATTATTAATGTAAAATTAAATTACTAGAACTCATTCAGTTTATTCAAATACTGATTAATCTGAATTATATTAATTAAAAGTAGAACATTTCGAAGCTATTCTAGATAAAATACCATAAATTAAATAATAATGGATATAATTATCAGAATAAAAGAACAAAAACTTTATGAAATAATTATTATCATATGAAAAAAACTTTAATGATTTAACTGAGGCAAAAAAAGAAATTGAAAAAAATATCAATCTTGACTTTTTAGAGATTGGAACTAGTGAAAAACCAAAACCAACAAAACCATTTCCTAGAATTGATACTGAAATCTCTACAACAAGAAAATAAAAATTCATTAAAACATAAATAGAGATGTAATTGTAGTAATAAAGTAAAAAGAAATTCTTAATTAAAAAATAATACTAAAATAGCTACTTCTTTAATTCGATATCATCAAGAATGAAAACTGATGAATAAGAACAAGAAGCAACCTAAAATGAATATAATTTTGTCCATCTCACTTGTAAATGAGAATAATTAATATGTATATATATATATAGTTATTTATGTATTATAACTATATATTTCAACCTATTTGAACTCCTCTTCCTGTAAAGGCTTAAAATTACCCTCTTTATGCTTATTATTAAGGTTGAGTTGCTTAATTTTAGTATGGTTGCTATTAGTATTATTACTATTATTAATTATTATTTTATGCCCAATCATTCTATTAATCTGTTTGGATCAATCCTCCCATTTAATCATATTATAATATTTTGAATTCTCTATAAGCCAAAAATGCTACATAACAAGCTCCAATATAATAAAAAAAGAGAATAAAAAATGTTACTCCTATTCTTGTTGGACTAAAGAATGAAATACTCAATTCAACATTCATACCAAAAAATATAAATATCATCAATAACTAGATATATAGAATTTAAATACATTTTATAAAAAGTAAAACACAGCAATTACACAATTACAATAATTTAATTATGCCCATGCCATATATAGTATGAATATAGTAAAGAAATCATAAAATCCTGCCATTTATTGTAAAACGAATAATTTAATCAAGCCAACCACAAATTAACTTACACCTAAAACTTATAACATTTAAACTGCTCTTTTCGTTCCTTAAGTAGGTGGTGGAATCGATTAAAAAGGTATGCACATTTATTATTAAAAATAATTAATTATAATTTCATTTCAAACTTATACCTCTATAAACCCATTTGTTATATCCACTTCCTCTTATAGATACTCTTTTAAATATTCTTAAGTCAAGGGTCCAATCACAGGTATACCATTTTTCGAATGATTACCTACAAATCAATAATAAATAATCTACCTTTCCCAACAATTATTTTTAGTTTAACTTATCGATAACCTAACTAAAATTTATATAATCGAATTTTCTCTAGTATTCCATCCAATAGCAATTTTATTTCATTTTTATAAAAATTGTGAAAATCTACTCTACAAACACCATCTTAAATATTTATAAGATTTAGAAATAGTTCCTTACCTTCCTCTTATAGCACCTCTATTCTTTAAACAAATATATCTATAGCATCTTTAAATACTGCTCTATTAATTTCTTTATTCTTCTTCAATTAATAGATCTCCACTTTATTTTAATATAAGAGTCTAATAGTTTCTCTATTTTCCTTTAATTCTTAAGTTAATCTTTTTTTCCTTTCTTCTTCTTCAACTTATCTATTTGTTTTTTAAGTTTATTATCTTCTATTTTATGAATAACTTTTAGATTAATGTGTAGAATAAGAATTTCTAGAAAAATATGAATAATTATCTTATGGGAAGTAATATTTTTAAAATTTATTTTATGGAATCCTATGCTTTACTTAATACCATTGAGGTTAGACATATTATTCATCATCATAATGATCAGATTACCATATATTTAATATGACTAATATTAGCATAGCACCAATAATTATATATCCAGAAGTTGCTTAGATTGATGTATATAACTATGAAGTTATTGATGCAATAGATGTAACCAAGTTCGAAATGATGATAAATGGTGTAGATAATAAATACCAAAGTATGTTAAACAATGATGAAATTAAATACAATTTTATTGTTATTATTGTAGTAATACTTAAATAACTTAGTTCAAAAATAATAGGAATCAGGAACTCAATCATTGATAACTTTAACTCAAAAATAAAGCAAATAGTAACATATAGTATGTAAATAGTCCAATAAAAAAGGAAGCGTAATAAAGTCAAATGAAGACTTAAAAATAGTTCAATCATAATTTATTATAAAAATTAATTAAATTTTCTAACTTTAAAATGTTGTTTATGAATCTTATACAAATAAAAAAAAATTAGACAATGATTTTATTCTGATAAATACTTGCCAATATATGATATATTGATAAAAGAAATAAGATTCATATTATTACATCTATTTTCCCTTCTACTATTTCCACTTGTTATTAAAGGTACTGTTATATATACTGTTTTGTAATTGGGCCAATGATTGGTTTTTAATCTTTTGAATGCAAACCTAAAAGCATATATAAATTTTAAACCTTTGCCTACTATAATTTACAATTTTATTTATTTTTATTCATTGCAAAGTTTGTGTGATTCAATTTTCTCAAATACTCCATCAAGAAGATTTTCAATCTCTGCAGAAAAAAACTTATGAAAATCAATTCTGCAAAATCCATTCTCAATAACCATTAAATCAAGGAATAACTCTTTACCTTATTTCTCTAACTTTCTCTTTTCTACTCTTATTTATTGTAATTATTAATTACATTAATATTCATTTATATTGCAATCTATAAAATTATATAATAATTTTACTTTAATATTGTTTTATGATTTTTGCTTTTTGATCATTAATAGCTATGACTTAGTTTCGATTTAATTCAAAATCAACTTTTTTTTATTATTTAGTTTGTTTATCACACTATGATATAAGTGAATAATACCTTCTTAATATCAAATTGAAAGTTTTTTAATTCTATAATTTTAATGGCTGTTTGATATAATGATTATCCTTCAATAATTTATATTTTGTTAACTTTTGTAAATTCATCTATTTTATATTGTGATTTGGTTAATTCATCTTTGTCTCTGCTTTCTATTGCTTTTTATTCATCTACTATTAATTAATTGATTTCTCTTATTATAAGTTTTTCTTCTTTAGGTTTAAGAGTTTATAGAAACTTTTAACAATTTTCAAAATTAACTATTAATTATAAAGATAATGCAATTTCAGAGTATTTTAAATAAGAAAATTATTTACACAACTTCTAAATTTCATTTTCATAATCATTAATTTCAATTATTTTAATAGATTTTTCCTTATTCCCATATATTGTTTTAGTCAAACTAAATTTAGAATTTTCATTTTATTCTAAAAATTTTGTAATATTAATTTTAAATTCTTCACTTACAGCATCATCAAGCCCTTCCATATTACCATTATCAAATTAATTAGTATTATCTGGAATAACTTCTTATTCTAATTAGTTCTCTTAATCAAAGTCTTATTCATCTCCTTATTAATTGTTAGTGTCACCTATATTTTTATTTTTATTCTTTCTTTTTCCTCTTTTAGTTTTTTTCTTTTTGATTTAATTATTGTCTTATTTATTGGTTTCATCATTAGTCTATTAAATCATAGTCTCTTTTTCATCTTAATCCCATAACATTTATTACCATTAATCAATCATCTAGATAGAAATAATACTTTACTATACATTCTTAAAATTATGTTTAAATTGGTAACAAATAGGAACATATTTCATTTCCATAATATCTTTCATATATATTTAATTCTGAATCTTGATTATTCTTATCTTATGAAATTACTATATTTCTAATTACTCCAGAATCTTCATATTAAGGATTAAAATTATCTAATTCATTTGATTATTCATTTTATTGTTGACAATTATAACGAGAAACATTATCATTAAAATTACCAGAATATTAATTGTAATTCATTTCTAAAGGTATTGTTCCAGAATTTTAATTACTTAGATTATCTTATTGGATTTGCTTAAATTATAATGATCCATCTTAATTTTAATTTGGATTCAAATAATATTCTTGTTGAAATTTGTTATTTATTTAGAACCTTTAAGTGTTCTAATCATCCAAAAATTAATGAAAATCATTTTCTACATCTGCTTATCGAAGAATATCATTCTTTTTATACTCTTATGAAGCACCCCCCAAAAACACATCATTAAAATCATCTCCTTCTTTATTTTTGTATATTTCATCATTGCTTTGTTGATACATTGATATTATGATAAAATTTTGATATTTTTTATATTTATTATTGAAAATGGTTTGTATTATTTATATTTTTATCTATTGGATTAAAAGTTATTCTTAATATTGAAGAAAAGGATTAACAAAGAATATTCAAGTAAATTAAAGACCTTGCACTTTATATTTAACTAAATAAATTCGTGTCATTCTATAAGAATAAATGAGAATATAATAATATTCATATATTTTATTAATCAACATAAGACTTATTTTATATAATTACTTTATAAAGGGATAATGATGATGTAACAATAAAAACATAAAATTAAATTATTAAATGTTTTGTTTTCATATTATTGATTAATTATAAAATAAAATTATAATAATTCATAAGCAAAATTGCTATTTTAATTTAACTTAATTCTCTTGAAGAATAAATTAAATTTCTTTTATAGTAATTTATTTCATTAAAGTAAATAATACTATATTTATGATAGTAAAAATGTATTACAAAATGAATGCTATTTTAATTAAAAGCTTATATTTAAAGAATGAAAAATTAATCATATTAAATCATCTTGTACTACCATCTATCTTAGATTTCTATCTAATTAAATATCTAAAAATAATGAAGTTTATGGAAGTAAAATTATAAAATTCTTTACTATATTAAATTCCCATCTAAAGTATTACTCAATAATTGTTAACAATGCTAATATACTTATCAAAATAATCATAATAAATGAAATATTTATAAACTTATCTATAAAAAATAAATATTTACAGACAACTATGAAATTAATTAATTTGTTGTATCAGTCAATTATGCTTAAAACTAATCTCTCAAATTATTTAAATCATCATATGCTATTAATCCTATTTCTAAATCAGATTTTAAATTTATATTTTCAATTTTAAAATGATTTGTTGATTCAAAATCATTGACAGCATTACTTCTCACCTTATTTATTGTTTCTATCATGCCTCTACGCATTACTCCATCTAAAGCAGAATCACAATGTTATTAAGCACTCTCAATCTTATACTAAGAATTAGATAATAATTTATACTTCTGGTAAAAAAGTGCAAATATCTTCAACCATTAGATCATAAAAATCAATAACAAATTTATCAGATGTTATATATCCTGAAGAATCAAAGTTTTAAAATATCTCTAAAAAATTATCTATTATTTTGATATGTTCCAAAAATATGTCAATGAATTCAGTGGCATTTTTATCTTAGAAAAAATACATCTATGTAACATCTGCTTATATAGTATAACTAATTTCTCTCATTGAAAATGTTCCACTGCTAGCCATACTTAGATCAGATAACATATTAAAAAATCTAGTAGATTCAGGATATTTTTTATAATAATTCTAGGCTAATGAATTAGATATAAAGCAAAATATAAAACAAATCCCATATATTGTAGCAAATGTAAAAATTGAAGGTAATTATTACATCTTTTGTTACACACCTACAAATCCTTATTAATTTTATTTGTCTCTCTAAAATACTTAATTTTATGCAATCCTATCCTTCTTCATTTCCTCATTAATCAAAAACACTTCCTTTGCATCAAGATCAAATTAATATTTAAATAACACATCTGAATCCTTCATCAATAAACTTGCATATCCTCTATATCTATCTATATCTCTTTATAACCAAACTGTATCTAAATATGAAAACAATTCCAAAAATTCATCATATTATTATAGGTAATATTTATAAAACATTATACACACTATAAGAAGTACTCCACCTATAATTACAATTGGTATTAATAATTGATACCAATTATCAGAAACTAAATTAGCTCTATTTGTAGAATAATGTAACATTTCTTCATTCAATTCTTAACATAATTATCTCAATGGAATAAAATTCTTGAATAAATAAGTAAAAAATCCTTAAGTATAATCAATATTCTCATTAAATAAAAAATCAGTCTTAATAAAATTTAATGAAGCCTCTAACTCTAATTGAATTGCTTCTCTCAATCTTATATTATATTCTATTGTTTTAGGATAATCTGCCATTTTTACTGGGACATATCTATCTTCAAAAAAAGGGTCAAGGTAAGGATTCTAGAGTTAGTTTTCAAAACTAGTTTTTAATTCATAAAATGTATAATTAATTTCATTATTTGCATATATAGCTTCTTAATAGGCTTGTTCTTTTGTCAAAAGATTTCTTTAAAATAAAATTGCATAATTTGATACAGCATTTTACCCAACAATGTAATTGTCTATTGGTCCAATTATATTGGCTTTTATTTAAAGTAGATCAATCTCTTTTAAAAATTGAGGTAAGTCTGAATTAGCATAAAACATTTCTATTGATCCAAATACTAAGAAAGTAAGAAACATTAAAGCTAGTATATATTTCATATTGAGGAAATTATGAGAAAACTTTTGAGAGCTTGTAATTTTTTAAATTAAATCATATCTTTTAGAAAATTTAGATTTCTTTATTCCTGCTAATGAACTTGTATCAGAACCATCTTCGTTTACTTTAATTATACTTGAATCGTTTACTAGATTTTATATTTGCATTTATTATTTAATATTTTCTTATAAATCCTTATCAATTTAATCTAATTATTAATCTTAATTTTAATCAACTTGTTTATTTTAATTGATACTACTTATAAAATTACTAGACTCTTAATCTTCCCTTTAATCTAATGCTGAAAAGTATTATTATATATTTTTATTTTATTTTTTTGAAATTGTATTACTTATTTATTATAAAGAGACATCCTACTTTTCATCAATTAATCTTGAAGCACTATCTTTTGGACTTGCTAATGCAATTGAAATATTAGGATAAATAATTTAAGAATTAGAATTATTTATATTATAATTAATCCTTAATCTCTATCCGAAATGATTTGTAACTTTTTCATAATTTTCTTCTATTTCTAATGCTTTTGGAGGATTTAAACAAAAACTTTCTTAGTCTTCTATTATTTCAAAATTATTATCCATATCTGTTAATTAAGCAAGATATTCTAAATTATTATTTGTACTTAAAGGTACTTCAGTTTAAAAAGGAGTTGAAATTTCTGTCTAAATGTATTTCTTAGTATCTCTTATTTCTACAATTAGGTAGGAAAACAATTCTTATTTGACATTTCTTAAATGGAAAACAACATCTGCTGTTAATGATGTGACCTGATCATTTGAATCCCAATTTATAGTTTATTACTTTTCAAAAATAAGAGGATTTGGAACGATCATTTAAATTTATGAATCACTTTAATCATAATTTGTTTACTTATCATCAATATTACTTTATTCCTATTAATCCTTTTGAATAATTGAAGCTTTTGATATGAATGATTCATAAATATTATGAAATCTTGGAAATAGTTTGTTGATTTATTATTTAAATAATATATCAATTAAATTCTAATAGTATTTCTATTAATAACCTAATTTTTATCCTAGATTTTTTGTCATACATTATATTTTATTATTCTCACAACACAAAATAAATGCAGGTGATATCTATGTATCTTGAAGGAATGTAACAAATGTTAAATCCTCAAAATTTGATAAGTTTATATCAAAAAAGAAATCTATAGCTTTTATACATTTATGTGCATTTCTACAAAAACTTAAGTTTATTTATTTATAAAATTTGGATTCACCACTTTAAAGGAAATTTTAAGTTAATTTTTGATGAATCAAATCAAAACCTTATGGCAATATAGCTTCAATAAAGTTTAATTATTTAAATTATTCTTAAGTATATCCAAAAAATTGATGTATTTAATTTGAGGTAGATTAAATTTATAAATAATGAGATTTTTTATCAAATCCAAAGATAATGTAATCTAATTTGCTTGAAAATAAATCAATAGATATTTATGACTACATCTTAAGTAATTTTTCATCTGAAATAGAAGTCACGGTTGTCAATTTATAAGCTGAGAAATAATTATTCATTAATTCTGCTTACAAAAATGTATTCAAAGCTTACATTTTTCTACTTGGAAATTAATCATATAATTTTAATAGTTCATTTTCGACTTTCTTAAATTTAATAAGTAAATTTTTAGAATTTGAAAATACAGATCCAGTATTTGATAAGATATTATTAAAATATTGTCTCTTTCTATTTAAATTTGTGATTATCTTATCTTTCAATCTTTTATTTGCTGTTTCTGACATTAAAAATAAATTGATTGCATGTTCAAGGTTTTCCTACATTATACTTTATTTCCTCAAACCATTACTCATTGACTTTTTTATTGAATCTTAAAGCATTCTTAATTTAATTTGATTTATATAGCTTAAATTCATAATTTTTACCCTTGTAAATTCATCATGTTCTAAATCATTTCTTTATCTTTATTAAGAATGGCTTTTCTAATCTAAACTATGACTGGATTCTATTTTATTACTTTCACTTCTTTAATTATTATATAAATTTAATCTTGAACTAAAGAGTATTAAATTTATTACCTAATATCGCTTTCATGAATCACTTAAACATTTGATTATTAAAATGCTTTTGTATTGAAACCCAAATAACTGATATAAGATAAATAACGTAAAAACATACTTTAACGAATTGCCCTATCTTTTACTTAATTAATCACTTCTCCAAATAATTGAATTTATTCTTTTAAAAATAATGTAATAATTTATTCAAAATTTAAATTACTTGTTTAACAACAACATAGATTTAATTAACAATTCTCTTTGTGAATCAATTAAAAATTATATATAAATGCCATATATTTCTTATTTTCTACATAAGAGTTGTATATGACTCCAAAATTTAAGAAAATCTCTGCAATTTTATATTGTAATTAATAAGCACTTAATGTATTTTTTCTATTTAATAAAATTCTTTCATGAAATTCTTAAAATGAATTGAAGACTATTTGAATTAGTAATGGGTATGATACAATAAATAATAAGGAATCTTTATGATCAAAATCATTTTCTTAGATTTATAAAATCAATAAAATTATTAACAAAGTAAATTGTGCAGTTAAACCAATTAATTCAACATATGCTTTTTAGAACAATGAAATGAAATAAAATAGTTATGACTAAACACAAAATATAAGTTTTAAAGCTAACAAAGTAAAGATTAAATAAAATTTAATTTTATTATCTGCATTTAATTAATTTATTAAAATCACAAGCAACATTGACATCTATTACCAATACAAACTGAAACTTTATTGTAATACACCAAAGTTTTATTTAGTTATTTAATTCATTTCAAGACTACATATCATTTAGGCAATCATATTTAGAATTATAATGATTAATGTAATTATAGCAAAAATAAGATTTCCTACATTGATATTATTTAATTATGAATTATATGATATTGAAGCCACACTAAGTTCAATGTAATTCACAAAAATAAGGTGAAAATGATAAGCTTATATATAAGTCAATATTGTCATTAAAATAATAAAAAATCTATTTTATTGATAAAAAGTCTCAATAATTTTTTGATATTTCGCTTTTCCTTATTTATGATTTATAAATAGTTTAAGTACCAAGGAAAAATAAATAAGATTTATTGCTAATGGTATAAGGTATGAATATCTATAAAAGTTATTATCTAGAATTTTGTAAGGTCGAGTGAATTTAGATACGATAATTAAGCATTTTATGAAACTAAAAGATCCATTATCAGTTAAATAATAATTTTCAAAGAGAAAACTAATTTCTTAAAGGTATGACATAATTATAGTAATTGACAATAAAAGTTGTGGTATTTTAATGATATCATCTTCAAATACAATTCTAAATTAAAGAGAAAACTCCATGATTTGTACCAATATTTTCTTTTTAAATTTTGGTATGTTTGTTATATTTTTTTCCTTCATAAATCAACAATTTCAAACTTAAATAATTTAGTTTTAATTTACAAATCAATAAAATTAATTAATATATATATTATACAATTTTTATTAATCATAGTTCTTTCAATATTCATTGACAATAGAATTATGGCATTCTATGAAATCCACATTCATTTAATTCTTTTGATAATTGAGTCTAACGAATTCTTCATAATCTTATTAATTATTAATTTATAATTGCATTTATTAACTATTTTGTTGATCTTGATCTTGATCTTAATCTTCTTCTTTTTTTATATGTTAATGCATTTCATAATATGGATTCCATTATTCATAAGATATTGGATGGAGTAAATGTTTATCATACATTATCATTAATTATTCTTAATCAAACTGATGTTATTGAATATTGACTTCCTCTATGATATTAATAGATATATCTTACCTGCCTTTGGAATATCACAAGATGGATTCTTCTTTTTTCTTCCAGCTCTACTTCTTTCGCTACGAGGTAAACGCTTTCCATTTTCACCCCTTAAAGCATAAGGATTAAATTTTTAATGATGACTTCTGCATTGACTAGGAGTTCTTGTTCCGATAAGTTCACTCATTTATTTGAATATTTTAGAGGTTTTTTTCATCATAGAAGAAGTCATAATACTTTCATACTATTAAAGAAAGCCTATGTAAGTTGTATGCTCTTCTGTGGACCAATGTCCAGTGTTAAAGTTTTCTTTTTTTGGTTTCTTAGTCTATTGATGTTATCCTTTTTATTTTTAAGTTTATTATGATCCTTCTTAAGATCCTTAAGCTTCTTAATTTGAAATGATGTCAGATTATAATTTTGGCATTGGAGCTCCTTATAAACAATGAAAAATAGAATAAGGAGTTATTTATTTGGGACTATGAATTAGTAATATAATTTAATACATTTGATCTTTTTAAATTTGAGAAGGAGGAGCAGACTCTTCTATTTATTGTTTTGTAAACTCAAGAGTTTTTGGTAGTAATTCTAAAGAATCAATATTTCTTGGAATAGAGAATGAATACATACTTAATCTTCTTGTTTTTTTTGTATTTATGTTAATGTATCACTTCATTATCAGGAATGTAATCAATAGAGTATCCAGGGAAAGAGGGAGGATAAGAGAACTAGGACAGATAATTATAGTCATTATGATTCTAATAGGGTATGTATTCTTAAGAAATGTCTAAATTGTTTACTTTGGATATCCGAATCTAGTTGATATGCAAACTATTGGTCACCCTGGAAGAAATATGGTTACATAATAAAAACAATTAAATTTTTATATACCTAATTTGTTTATATAATCAACATTTTAAATATCTAAAGTAAATGATTAACTTTATTTAAGACAGTTTCAATGAATAAATAATTCAATTGGTTTTTGTATTATATAAAATTGATAAATATGAGCAATTAAAGTTTCAATTAACAAAGAAACTTAAGAATTTAATATTAACTTTAAGATGAGTTGATTGAATTAAGTTTTGATTCTTTAGATTAGATATCATGTTTGACAATTCTAGTATAAATAGATATTTATTAAAAAGAGGCTCAAATTAATAATTATGTATTAAAAATGAAGAAAATAAATTATGAAATTTGCGTATTTATATTTTTCTTGAATTTCATAAAATTTAAGTAATATTTATATCAAACAATTAAATATGTCAGCAAAAGAATATGAAGCAGAGGATGATTTGTTAGGATCTATTCTAAGAAGTAATATTTTAGTTACCTTAGATGATGAATATGAAGAAGTTTTTTCTAATAACAACAGTCCTATGTGTAATTAAGGGTTTGAGAGTGACAGTATTATTGAAAATGTAAGATTTGAATATATATAATATAGATTTCTACTTCAGAAAAACAATATTTTGATAATTTTAATAGATCCTTTGAGCATATGTCATTAGGATCTGATTAGGTTTAAAGTCCGATGTCTAATAAAGCAATGTATTCCTAGTATCCACAGAATCATTACAAATTTTCAAGATAAGATGATAGATAGAGTGTATCTATGAGTTTTGATGGTCATTCATTTTCAACATAGGAAAGTTCAATTAATTATAGAAAAGTTGGTAATGAACATTTTGGATACTTAAATAAACATCATAATCAATTGGTTGATTATTAAGTCCCATATTCTCCAGGAATGTTAAGACCTAATGGAGTTTATTAACCTGGAATTAATTATTAATAACCATTGAATGGATTAGGTTTTACTGGATATTAATAAGAAAGATAGCCTTTACATGAAATTAATGATGATATGTAATTGACAAATGATATAGTAAGATATTTATGTTAATTTTTAATTAGGACAATATGTGTGGTAATTAAGTGTTGTCTCGAAAAGTTTAAAAGATAATTGAATATGGAAAACCAGATTAAAGAGAATTGATTTATAATAAGATTGAAAGATCTTGTGTATAATTTTCGAAAGATGTATTTGGAAATTATGTGATGTAAAAGATATTCGAAAAAGGTATTTATATATTGTACAATATAAATTAGGAACTCCAATTTAATAATTGAGATTATTTAATAAAATTAGACCTCATGCTTATGAATTATCTAAAAATAATTTTGGATGTAGAGTTATTTAAAAGATTATTGAAATCATTTCTAATAATGAAAATTTACAAGATTAATTTATAGATTCAATTAGACTCTAAGTTAAATCATTACTTTATGATTCGAGTGGTAACTATGTGATTCTTAAATGTTTGGAAGTAATGTAGAAAGAAAAGATTGAATTTTTCTTATAATCAATTGAAGATTCAACTTTATTTTTATGTTCATCTTAATATGGATGTAAGATATTGTTGAAAGCTCTTGAATTATTTTCTCCCATTCAAACTGATAAGATTATGACCACATGTTTATTACATTAATAAAATCTATGTTTATAAGAGTTCGGTAATCACATTTTACAATTTGCCATCAAGAATTCACATTATTAACCACTTGTTGTCAATTTTGTGCTCTTAAATTTTGAGAAATTGTGTATGAACAAATATGCCAGTAATACAGTAGAAAAAGTTGTAGAGGCATCTACAAATGAAGTCAAATAATAGATCATCTCTATACTTATTTCTAAATCATAAATCAACGGATTGTATTATGATATATTTATTTATTAGAATCACCTTTGTGAATTTATCTATCAATCCATTTGGAAATTATGTTATGAAGAAAATGATCATTATGTCAAATCATAATATTTTATAACCTTTGATAGACATTTTGAATTAAGATTAATATCTGATCACAGCAATAAGATCCTCTGATTTTGGCTAAAGAATCTATTAGCTAATCGAAAAGACCTTATTAATGTACAAATCATGAATATAATGAGATTATTATGACAATATAAATATGAATAAAAAATTATACATTATTTATTAATAATATTTATTAACGTATGCAATTCACTCCCGACACTCGAAATGTGGGAGGTCGATAGATCATCATATCATAATTATGGGGACATCGATTATGTTTATAATAAATCAAAGATAGACAATTCAATTTAGATCTTAGAAATTAATTTGACAAAAAGAACGAAAATTAAAAAATACCTTACATACATGATTTCCATATGGAAATACATAAAAAGAAGTTATAGACCATTAAAGAATGTTTAACAGATAGAAATAAAAAAGAACCATCCTATTTTTTTAGAAGATTGCCATCACCAACTAATATAAGTTCTCTTCAAAATAAATTGAATAATATTAAATCAAAGTCAACATAAGAAAAGATGTTTTATACAAAGCTTTTACCTCCACCAAATATTGAATTAAATAAATTTATACCACAAAGTACAAGAACTAAAGTTGATTGGGATGCTTGTATAAAAAGTTTACAAGGACCTTAATATCCAATCAAAAAATGGATTCGCCAATTAGCAATACAAAACCGTATTTTTGATGAAACTGATTTTGCCATTTTAATAAGAATTTTAGTATAAGCCTATTAAATAAAATAAACAACATTAATAAACATAGTCTCTGAATTAATTGAGGAATTTGAAAAGTGATTAAAAATTTGAATTGGTATTTATTACTTTATATCTTTATAAACTATTTCCATTGATTCTAAAATAATTGTTATTTTTTGTTTAATTTAGTCTTAAATTATTATAGTTGAACATTTAAAACTAATCAAATAGACAAATCATTATGATGATAGTAAATTTTTGAATCATTTTTATTATTACTCACAAATACATTATCTAAATAATATATAATTATATAACCTTAATATAAAATTTAAAATTACATAAACAAATATTATCTATAAAAACTCTTTAGATGCATTACAAAATTCTTTTCTATGTAACAAATATATTTAATAAAAATTTATACACTTACTATTAAACAAAGTTTTAAAAACAATATTTATTAAATTATAAAGCCAATATCTAGTGAATCAGCTTATACGAATGCTAACACATTTAGAGACATTCTTTATTCTATGATTTAGAATAATACTATTAATTGTTTTCTAAATAATAATATTAACAAAAATTTGAAATTGTATAAAATTCTATCATTTTCTGAATATCACAATAAAGAAAATTACTGAAGCAACTTTTTGAAATTATTAATAGATTTTAAAGTTTTGTTTTTCATTTAATAAATAATTTTCACATAAAAAAACAGAATTTATTTAAATCTCTAAATGGATTCTTCAATTAGTAATATAATAATAGATAGTGAGGAAAATGATGTTTTATGTATAAAATATGGGGAACTTTTGACTTGGACCCCAAAATCCAAAGATGATATTAGATTGAAAAATCAATCATAGATTGCTCGAAAATAGTTAAGTTAAGTTGGTTCTTAGGCTACTACAAAGGAATGGACTAAAACTCTATTGCATACAAGCACATTGATTAGTAAAGAAGCATATGTCAGATCACTGAACTCAATGGAAGCATTTTATGAAAAAAGACAAAATGAATCAGCAGATAATTAAACTAAGAGTCTTTCACCAATAAAACATTAGTATGAAGAAATATTAGATTATACCTTCAAATTGTAGAATGGTATAAAGAAAGTGAGATTTAGATTAAATTCAGATTCTCAAGCATGACCTCTATATTTGAGAATAGTTTTTGTGTATATTATCTTTGTTTATATAATTCATATATATCATATTTTATCTATCTACTGATTGTATTTGATCCAAAAAATATAATATGTGATTAAAAATTGAAGTTTAACTTATGAAATTGAATAGAAATAGAATTAAGATTTAATTGAATTATAAAATAAATTAATATTTGAGAACTGATATATTGAGTAAGAATCATTTTTAATAAAGTATTGCAAATTTAAATTTAATGCAAATCAATTCAATTCAAGAATAAATAAAGTTACCCAATGATGCTGAAATCCTTTAGTTAATGAAATTTATCTATTGATTTTTATGGTAAAATGGTATAATTTGAATAAAGTTCAAATTTCTTAAAACAATTATTAATTTATTTCTAAAATGTTCTATATTTCTAATTAGTATAAGAAATTTAAAATGAATTCAAAACATAGGATAGTCTTTCCAGATTTAAGAAGTTTTTTGTTTGCATATCCATAATCTCTATAGTTTATCATATTACTCAAAATTAAATCTTTTTTTTTTTTTTCCTTAATAAACTTTATAAATCAAAAATTAATTTAAAGTATCAGTGTAAGAAAATTTTGATTATTTTTTTATGTCTATAGGATTTAATTGAATAACATATGTGTTTAACTAAAGTTAAAAATTTATTTATAAAATTTGACATTCTAAAAATCAAGAGATTTTGCTGAATAATATTCATATGAAATTTTAGAAAAGTGATTAAATTATACAACCTTTTGGTAGAATAAAACAAATTTATATTATGAGTAAATTATTATAAGGAAGAGATCAGTATGTAATTTTTATTAATTTCAAATGTTTTACATAATTATTACATTTAATTTTTTTAGTAAGGATAAATTTTAGAATGCAAAAATATTTATTGGATAATCTGCCACTTTCTTTAGAAGAGAGAGACTTACTTTATAATAAGGGGCAAGTAGTATATGAACAAGTTATGAAGGATGGTGGTTTTGTTAAAGTATTTTATTTAATATTACAAATAGGTTTACTGTCAAAGAGAATTGCCTGCATATTTAAAATAGGATGATTGGGTTAGCTTTTATTAAAGCAAAATAATTAATTATGAATACAAATCAATGGTTGATGGTTCTTGTATTGGAAGACCGTATTATTATAATTATAGTGAAATGTTAAAAATCTATGAAGAGAAATCTTTATCTTGGTTAAAACATCAAATAAGTATTCTTACAATAGATCCAAAAGCATTAGAAATGATAAATGTATTTTTCAATTTTGAAACTCTTAAATAAAATCATGGAAATTAAAACACTGATATAAGAGTGTAATAACCTGGATATGATTCATTTTTACCATGCAAAATAAATTAATAATTAGAAGGAATGAAGATTATGGATTATGTAGATTATCTTAATGATCCATCAAAATTTATAAGAAAAGAAGGACTCTAAGTAGATTAAAGATTATTTGCTGTAAATGTAAATATGTAAGGTTGGGATAAGGAAATAAATCATTTGAAATAATTCTTACCAAAGTGTTTAAGACCTTAAGGTGAAAATGATGGATTAAGTTATTTAAGATAGGAAATTGATGGTGTCAATATACCTTAAATATACATAAAAACAGATGGCGTATGGACAGGTGGACATTAAGAAAATCTAAGTGTTAATGCTATCAATATTAATCATGGTCCTGCTGATTGTGTTTGGATTACTGTGGATAATGAACATGTTTAATAATTAAGATAAAAAGTTATAGAATTATATGATACTGATATATTTAAAAATGAAGGTTTATGGTTTAAAGAACCAGAATTCTTTTTAAAGAATGGAATACCATTTCGATATACTTTATAAAAGAAAGGTGATGTTGTTATTTTAGGTGCTGGTTGTTTACATTGGGTAAGATCTTTAGGATAAACGATTAATACAGCTTGGAATTAAGTTGCTTTAGATGATATGACACTTGAAGCAATGAGTGAAAGACATAAATTAAATAAAGAAATTAATTATAGAACTGTTATACCATATAAGAATTTGATGTTAGATTTATATATTCATGAAAAATCTTTATCTTAAACTACAATAGAAAGAATTTAATTAGAACTTTAAAATTTCTTTGATTAAGAAAATAGAAAATTACATATTATAGATCCACCATCATCTTAATTAGTTGAATGTTGTAAAGAAGTTTAGTTATGTTCTAAATGTGAACATGAGATATTCTTATATTTTTATCATGATAATGAAGAATACTTATGTTTAGATTGTGTTTAAAATAAGTCAAATCATAAGAGTTTACCAATATCCATGAAATATAGATATCATTGTTTTTATTTCTTATTATAAGCATAACCAACAAATTGTAATTAAGAATTTTGTTGTCCTTATACTGGAAAAACTAAATGTTAAATACAATAAGAATTGAAACCAGCATAATTGAAACACAAAGGATAACCAAAATTAAATTCAATGCTTCATGGTACAGATAAAATGAAGAAAAAGAAATTTGATAGAATGGATTATGAAATAGATGTAAAAACATAAATTTATAATGATAAATAAAAAACAAGAGGTAGAAAATAATCTATTGATAAATCATAGCCAGCAATCAAACGAACTAGAAATTATTGATTTAATAAAACAATTTAAAAAATTTATATTAATTTATTTTCTCTATACTTTATTAAATAAATATTTACTTTACAATATTCAATCCTTTATTATTGTTTTTACAATTATTTTATATTAAATCAACAGAACTAATTATTCATTTTTTAATTTATTATCAGTTTTTTGTATCTAATCAAATTATTTTAGTATGTATTATCTACAAAATAAACCGTATTTATTATCATAAATTTTCATCCATTTATGTAATTTTTATAATGTGATTGTTTATTTTGAAAATAAAATAAAAACACAATAAAAATGATTGATCTATTATCAAGTCCATCTCCAATACCATAAAACTCTATTACAATAGATTAAAATATCTAATGTAATTGGATGTAATAACGTTTCTTATTTACATAAAGCCATTGTAAAAATATTGACTTTGATAACAGTCATACTACGTAACTTTTGAAATAATCTTGAAGGAAATCTATTTTTCCTATCTCTTCATAAGAAGAAATAAGGATTCCAAGTGCTAAAATTGAAATTAAAGAGTTCTAAGATCCATTACTTTTAAGTTCATATGCTTAAACTAAAATTGACAAAAACTAATTCTCACTTGTTTGTGAATCACAAAAGAGTCAAGTCTCTTTAAACCTATTGATTGCTGGACAATCTGGAGCAGGAAAATCCACTTTCGTTGATGCTTTACTAAATAAGGTAATAATCCTAAAAAAATTCCAATATATAGAAACCAATATCAAGACAATATGAGGGTAATACATTAGAAACTAACAAAGTATAAGAATCTATGGGTATCATTGAATATGATAACCAAATTGTATATTTAAACATCTTTGACGCAAAAGGTTTTTAAAAAAATAACTAAAAAGACTGGTTTAAGGATATTAGACATTTAATAGATTAAAAGGTATTTTACTATCCTTATTAAAGTTCAAAACCTAAATCAGAAGAAATAAGTATGCTTACCTTAACAAAACCTTATATTCTTAATTGTCTAATATAGTAAATGACGAAAGAGTAAGCAATTGTTTAATTATTCCATAGATTCACTTATGTCTATATTTTCTAAGTGGACCAGCATACATTAATGTGGATATTCAATATATATAAAAGTTATCCAACTTAGTAAATGTTATTCCAATTTTGGCAAGAGGTGACTAATATACAAAATCAGAAGTTCTTGAATTAAAATAAAGATATAATAGGATCTTCAAAGAATTCAAAATTGATATCTATGATTGTCTCAAGATTAATGATGAATCATTTAAATAATAACTCAAATAAGGAGAATTTGGATAGTGTTCTCCTTTCATGATCATTGCTTCTACCTATGAATATTATAACGAATAAGGTAAGAAGATTTAAGGAAGACAATATCCATGGGGATAATGTGATCTATGGAATCCTTAACATTCAGATTTCTTATTGCTCTACAAATCATTAATAGGATATTACATATATGATTTAATCAAGCTAACTGATTTCTATCAACATAGTTTTATTAAAAGAAAGCAAGAAACTCAAAAGAAAAATAAAAGTCGAATGGGTTTTATAAACTAAATATTAGTTCATATCAATTAAATATTATATTTGATTGATTGATACTTTAATTTTGTATTATTTAATATACTAAAAATTTATACTAATATATAATCTCATAATAATATAATTTACTCTCTAATATATGATGTTGGACTAATCTTAGAGGATATATTTAATGCTTATTTCTCATATTCTAATAAATAACAAATATTTAAATTACAATCTGCCTCATATGTTCTATTTTCTGTTTTTAACAAAAGACTATATTAAGTTAAACCCATCATCTATAAAAATGATAGTCTAGGTTGTTAAGAATTCAAAAAGTCAAGTAAAACTGTCTCAGCCTAATTGATCTTATTATCAATCATTGAAATTTTGGCATATTATAATAGGGATCTTCCAAAATTCATTATGTGTAAATTTGGACTCTATGTTCTATTCTTAAAAATAACTTTGATCCATGCTGTGGCTTTCTATTAGAATCTAATGATTAATTATTACATCTGGATATTAGTGATTAATTAACAAATCTATCAAATTAAATATTACTGAATAAGAATTGGGATTTATTATCTAAGTCCCATTTATTATGGCATTTATTTCTTTTTTATTAATGTATGACTTTTTTAGATCATATAATTACTTCAGTTTATTCAATTAATTTATATAAATAATATAGCTCTTTTTTATTTTCCTCTATAGATGTCAATTCAAAAGCTATAATAGCATCTAATAGATTCTTAATATTCTATTAACAAAAGGCATCAAAATCTCCTTTTAATTTCTATATTTCCCCTTCCAAATTAAGTTCAGATAATATTACTTAATTATTTAAACACATCCCTTAAAAAGTAATAATAATATATACCTGCTAAACTACCCTTTGCACCTGAATCCTATGCAGATGTCAATAATTTTTAAGAATTTTCATAATTTTTATTAAGTAATTCTAAAGTCTAAAGGTATTCTTAATTTTTACTCCTGCATATGTATAAAATTCTTTTTGAAATCCAAGTGGGATAATTTCATCAACTTTCTCTTATAAAAATGATAGCATAGCTTAGCCTCTTTTTGGATCATATTCAATATAAGATCTAAATAACTCTTTTAATGAATCTGAATTATCTTCATTATAAATAGAATTCATAGACAAATAAGTAAAAAATGATTCTTCCTATATCGATATTAAATCTTTATAATTTTTTGTTTGTCTATATAATTAAACAAATAAATCCAAAACTTCTTAAGATGCATTTGGATCCTATAAGTTTTCTACTTATTATTTTAATTAAAATAAATATTCTTGAGCCTAAGCATATTCATTCTAAAATAATGCTTAAATAGCTGATGAATAAACTGGTAATTACTATAATTCTTAATTATTATAAAAGAGTACATGAATTTATTCCAATCTTGTATGAAATTCTTAGAATCGATTTAAGCATAAATTATTTAGTATAATTTAAGTTTTATTAAATAATTTGCAATTTAAAATATCCCAAATCATTTATTAGTAAAATATATCACCATATATACATTATATTAATAAATCATCATATGGAACATCATGAATTTTATATTAATAAAGGAATAATAAACATATATATTTAATATTACTAAAAATACTGAAATACAATTAAAATTCTCATCTTGTTAACTTAATGAATTATGTTAGTCTCAATATAAAGTTAGTGACAAGATTCAATCAGCATTTTAAAAAATAAAATATTTGTTAATTTTTTAAATAAGAATATTAGTAATTAATACTATTAGTAAGGAACTTAATGAAGAAGTTCCACAATGAGATAAAGTGTTTTAAGACTTAGAATGTATATTTTTTATTAAATATTCTTGGAAAAGATTAGTTATTCAAGCTATATTTAAGACTAATATAATGAGTTTAAAAAGTAATTTATGTAAACAGAAAGATAAGAATATATATTAAATAATCATATTGGCTTTGAATCTGATAATTTTTGCTTTTCTTTACTACAATTTCTTCTAATAACAATTGGATTTTTGACAAGTACAAAATTTTAATCCATACCTAGACAATCTGATTATATCAATTGTTCTATTTAATCTATATCATCCATTTTTCTTGGTTTCGCCTTTCTTATTGAGCAGCCCATCTTTTAAATTGGATAATAAGTTGAAATGAAAATTATTAAAAATATTATATTAAATATTCATATTTCGGAAGAGATTTAAAACAAATTGAGGTAATTATAACGGATTGTTTTATTTGTTATTTTGGCAACTATTTGTAATAATAAATATATAACTTTAATTATAAATGAATGAAGGTCAAATTAATTTAGAATAACAGATCTTTGGGCCTTAAATTACTCAAATTCCTGATTTAACTTAATATTAGAAATAATAATTGGAGTCATAAGAATCAATGAGATCAATTGAAAGTCCTCATATTTAAACTAATCGTTATTTCGTAAGTAAGCAAAGGTTTTAGAAATTAACACGAATAATCAATACATCTTATAATAATTAGTCTAAGTTAGAGTAAAAGATACCTCCTAAAATAGATGAAAATGAAGCATTCACTAAACTTGTAAGAAAAAATAGATTAATATAAAAATTCAAATAAAATTTGTTTTTGAACTCATATATACTTTCTAATGCTTTAAAAACTAAAATCTTATAGTAAGAAAAATACATTTAACCTCAAATATTTAGATTTTTATAGAGTATTTATTATGATTTAAATAGATAGAATATGGATAATCTAAATTATAATCAGCAATTTTATTGCCCCAAAACCCTTTTTTGTATTTTTGGGATCTAATAACATTGTTAGCAAGTATCTTAGCTTTATGGATTTGTCCAATTTTATTAAGCTTTTCTTTTGATGAATATTCATTTCCAAAAATAATAATAGGATTAATAATGCATTTGATAATAGATAATATTTTAGCTATAAATAGAGCATATATAGAATAAGGAGAAGTAATAGTTGATAGAAAGTAAATTATTATATAGTATTTGAACAATCAAGCAATGTTAGAAATTGTTTCATTGATGTTATGGATTGGTATTTATCCTAACATTTTGAAGGAGTTCAATTCATCCAAATAAATATTATTGATTTTGTAAAACATAATAGTACTTATTAAATTAAAGAGAACTAATACTAAAATGGAGAATATTTATTTAAAACATACATTAAGTAATGCAGCTGATTTATTAACTTTAATATTATCAATCTATTTCTTTGCCCATTTTATGGCTTGTCTTTTTCATTATGTTGGTGTAATTACTGAAGAATTTGAATAAACTTGGTTAATTTAAAGATAGATAAGACATGAATAAGTGTGGATCAGATATAATACATCATTTTATTGGGCAACTATGACAATTACTACTGTTGGATATGGTGATATTACTCCTTAAAATTAAGTGGAGATGTTGTTTGTTAATTTAATGATGTTGCTTTCTAGTTTTTTATTTGCTTATTCTATGAATTCAATAGGGATAATATTAAGAAATCTTTATGAGCAAAATAAAAATTAAAAGTAAGTATTTAAATTTAATTAAATTTTAGACGTTCAATATTACAATTAGATAATTATATGAATCATAATTCAGTTGATCTTTCATTACAAATTAGAATTAGAAATTATTTAAAACATAAAATGGCTAATATGAATTATGAAAAGTTTGAATTTATAAATAAAACAATTTCTGAATTACCAAAAGGTTTAAGATTTGAATTAAATTAAAATATATCTGAAAAAATACTGAAATCTATTAAACTATTTTCAGATCAATTTTCTAAAATAACACAACAAGCATTAACATAGAAAATGAATAGATTACTGTTTTAGCCAGAAGAATATATTTATCATTAATATGAAATTGATGATTAATCCTTGTAATACTTATTAAATATTTAGAGATATTTCGTAAAGGAAGGAATTATTGATATTTGCGAAGAACAAAGCCAATAAGTTATATAAACATTGAAAAAAGGATAGACATTTGGAGAATATTAATTCTTTACAGGATTTCCTACTAAAACTTGTGCTTTTAGTAGAACATAAAGTGAAGTTGTTTAAGTTCATAGATCTAATTTTTTAAAATTAATAAAAGATGAAAAAAAAGATATGGAAAGATTTAATCATATCAAAGATAAGATTCTATTGTATTCAAATTATAATTCTATCTTACTCAACTGTAATTAATGTAATAGAAACTCACATCTTAATATTAATTGTCCATTACTTACTTATCAACCTGATCTTGAAGGAATGATAAAGAAATAATCTATCAAGAAGGATATATAAAAAAGAATAGGTTTTCATAGAAAAGGTGATAAAATAAATACAAGAAGAATGTTAGCTACAATTTAAGATTCTCTTAATAAATTTTAATCTGAATGCTAGATCAACTCAGAAGATGAATAATCAAGATATATGTCTCCTGATTATAACTGCCGTATAAATTATAGGAAAAAATCAATTAAGAAACCACATTAAATGATTTCAATTTCCAATACTGTGATCTCAGAAAAAGATATGCTCCCTTCAGATAAACATATTTAAATTTTACCATCAAAAGAAAATTTTGAAAAAAGAAAAACTACTCCTTCTAAATTTCTAGTATAAGCAGAAGAATCTTTATATAAAGAATAAAATAAGGATATACTTTAAGAGTTTGAAACAAAATTACAATTCCATTATATTAATATAGATAAGATCAAAATTTATCAAGATTATATGCCACATAATAATTTTCATAATGTAATTAAAGGTCTTGAATTAATAAATAGTACTAAATACTATAGAAATAGATACAAAGAAACTGGAAAATACACGTTTAATCATTTAGCAAAACAATAATCCTTACATTTAAGGAAATGGTATGAACGTAAATTACAATGATTTTCTTTCTATGTATATATTATAAACATTATATTTCTTAGACTATTTTCAAATGATTTACTTTATCATAATTTTTAAATAATAAAATAGAAATATAAAATTAAATTATATGTGTTTGTCGCGCTAAAAATCAACATGATTTGACGTTATAAAAGTTTCTGATTCATGAGATCCAGAAGCTTTGGTATGAATTTTCAATAATTCTAGGTTAATGAGAATGTTCTGATAAATAATAAATAAGTAGTATTTTTGTGTGATTTCAGAAGTTTTAAATTAATTACTTCTCAATGTCAAAACACACCATATATAGTTTCTCGTTAGTATCATTCTCAAAAATATGGAGTTAAAATAGATATTTTTTGTATTAGGTTGTAAAATGTAAGAATTAATAAAGGGAAAATTTAAGTAGATCAATTATTGGCCAAATTAAAAGTAATGTGTAGTTTTAGCTTAAATGATATGGAATACTTTACTAACAAATTTTCTTTAAAAAATAAAATGATTTTAAAAGTGCTGTCTAGATAGAGAATAAAATTTTAATAAAAAATTTAGTTAAATTAAAGATTTAGTTAATTAATTATTTAGATTTAATAATGTAAGGATCAATAATGATTTCTAAATCAATTTTTCATTATAAAACTGAAAAAGAGAATCAGTTATAAAGATGATTTAAAACATCCATTTTTAAAAGATATAGTAATTGAAAGATAATATATTTACAATAAAATTTTTACTAATGTATTTAATGTAAATCATTTATCTTATGCTTCTCTTGAACTAACAATTTTCTCTTCTCCCATAGCTGAAAGGACAGCAATCAATAAATCCCTGAATATAAATATAAATATGTACTTGCCAGTCTCAAACTACTCTCTAATTTCTTAAACCATCTTGAAATCATCTTCAGTATCAGGTAATTTAAGATCTTCTTTTGTTGATCCATCTTCATTCATAAGAATGACGAAGCCATCATTTTGAATATCCATCAAAGAGTATTCCTTTTTAGTAACAAATGGAACATCAATATTGTGAGATGTTGGGGCTGAATCTTCATATGTTTTATTTGTAAAGATATCTTTTCCAACAATAGATGCCTAAATATATAATTGATAGAATTACTTTAGCATGACCATGCTTTCCTGCTTTAGATGTTGAAACATCTGTAATCTTACAAGGATGTCCTTTAAGCATGACATATCCTCCTTTCTTTAATGATCCTGCACTTTCTGTATAAGTGTGAGATGATCCAGCATTTCCTTGTTCGAATTGATTTTCGTCGTCAGACATTTAATTATTTAAAAATTTTATTTTAAATTAGGGATTTGGGAAATAATATATATTACACTATATCAGAATAAAATTTCTTTTAAATAATTCAGAATAAGTTGATCCAAAATTAACTAATTACACTCATTTAGCTTCACGTAATATTAATCGATTCATCAAAAGCTCTTTCCAACATTCAAATTCTAAATTTTCTATATGAGACACTTCTCTATGACTTCTCTACTCTCTATAACATGTATATGGATATTTCCAATCTAAATTATTTGTTGTCATAATATCTAATTATGTTCTAATAATTTAACTTATTTGTACTTGTATTCTGTAGTTGATATTTAATCTGATTGTATATAATTTGAACTCTTTTGATTAATTAAATCAATCCATTAATTCCGCTTATTATGCTACAACAAAGATCTATACGATGTTTATTAGGATTGTTAATGTATAACTGATTACTATTGCTTCATTAAGTATGATTACTATTCAGTTTTTCTAATGGTAAAATCAGCAGGAGTATGTTAAGAAGTACTTGGTGTTTTTTTCATGTGTTTTTTTATATAGTTCTTTGTCGGTTTATGAGTCAATTCAGTTAAAACATTTTTCAATGATACATTTTATGCCATCATTACAGTTGTATTCTCATATGAAGATTTTAATTTATTATCACTTATCATATTTTTCCCATCTTTTTTTGACTTTGGACAATAAAATTACTTTTGTTAGGTATCACATCTATCATAGGTGTAGCTAATTGTTTATTTATTAAATGAAGAAGTTCTCTTTTTATCAATTCCTTTATTCATTTCTTCTAACTATTATCTAATATTATTATTCATTTTAAATATTCAATAAATACTAACAAAAAAACATGAAAATTATTTTATCTATAACCATATATAAGACTGAATACATATATATATTTGTAATGAATATTTTACAATTTTTCCTAATTCAAAAACTTATCTTATATATTTATTATTTTTTAATATTAACATAGCAAATCGATATTTATTCTTGAGATTAAGTATTCAATAACTTATTCATTTCACTTTTTAAGTATTATTTAAGACTAACCTAAAAGAGTTTCTATTTCAATATTCTGACCTTAAGTGCTTATTTATATAAATTTAGACTCTTAAGAAATTAATATGTAATTACCTTTACATAATTATCTTATAGCTTTTAAAATTTAATAAATTTTAGTAATAAAACTAATAAAATTGATTAAGTTTGGTTTTATTATAGAAAGACGTTGAATTTCAATCATTTTTCTTTTAATTTTTTAACTTATCTACCTTAATTTAAAAAGATTTATTAATAACAAAGAATTGTCCAATTATTCTATAACCTTTTTTATGACTATTTATATAAGCAATTTATCATAAAATACAGCTATAACTGTGAATCAGGTTATTTTTTATTTTATTGATTATTAATTTATATACTCTTACACTATCTAACTTAATAATACACAGTGATTTAGATTAATATAAAGTAGATAATATATATTTGGTATCATTCTATCATTGATAAAGTAAATATATATTATTATAAACTGACTTTAATGCAGTTTGAAAATGAGGTTGTTTTACTATATTGATTCTATATGAAATAGGAAACATCAAATGAAATCCTTTTACTTTAATCACCAAGCAGGACTAAAGGGCGATTCTTCAAGTACATAATTCATCATTGTTACTCCTGGAGTGCCCATCACTCTAGCTATTTCCATTTCATGGTTAAGCAGCATAACATCCATCGGTGCTGTTTCATATAAAGGCTTGGTTAATTGCACAAATAGTGAATATTCTTATAGTTCTGGGGTATATTCATTATTCATTTGTATAAATTCATCGCTCTATTCTAGTCTTAATTATGGCCAACCATACCAAATTTGTTCTTGCCTCTAAGTGATGTTTGAGCTTCGGTACTAAATATTGTTAAAATCAGAATCAAGATGACCAACTTCATGGTAATTAAATTAATAACTAATATAAATCCGTTTTTTTTATTCATTATTCATTTCAATCAATCAAGCCATATTAGTAGAAGCATTATATTTTTAAGGAAATATTATCATTTTGATATTTGAATCAATCATTATGCTATGTAAGAAGATATTTGTGTAGAAATATTCTTTAATAGAATAGTATTATAGATGAAATAACTATATCTTCAATCTAAATATATTTTATTAATATCAAATTAGAGGGAAAAACAAAATTTTTTCATTCTGTTTTTAACTTAGAAATGATTATATTGTTAATTATAAAAGATGCCTAATTAGCAAAATTATTTCCAATTTTTTTCCAAAATTATGTTTTTGTTCTATCAAAAAATCTAGTTATCAATCTACATAGTTGTTTTTCTTTGTAGCTATATGTCTTGCAATTTAATAGTATATTTAATTTTATCTTGAATTAAAGCATCTGTATAAATTTGAATTTTAATATTTAAACTACAATTATTATTAGTATATTATTTTATATTATATGAATGATTTATTTTTTCATCTGATGATCTTGATTTATATTTATAAGATTTAATTCCAAACTCTTTTTTCTTCTTATTAATTTATTATGAACTAAGTTTGAAGTCCTTAATTTCTACTTCAAACTATTATCATTTTTAATTTTTGATGCTATGAATCACAAATAATACTATTTGATAGCATTTAATGTTCTAACAGAAATGATTTCTAAAGAAATTTTAGATTTTTAAATAATCTATTCTTACTAATCTTCATTCTAAAGTATTAATGTTACTAAAAATAATGTTTAAGAAATAAATAAAATACAAAAATAAGATAAAATTAATTGAAATATAAGTATAAATTTAATTTATAATTCTAATAATTATAAAATTACTATAAACATAAATTGCAGAAAAATTTAAGAAATTTATCATTTTCTTATTATTTTTATTGATTTAAATTAAATTTAATTAATGAATAGTCTTACATTATTCATAATTTCCAATTATATTCATAAATTTGATTTTTTTTATACATTTGATAATGGATGATTCAAACCCTTACTATATTAATAGTCAATATTTTTGTAATTTAAAATTTATATAATAGTTTCATAAGAAGAATCAAATATAAAAAATTACTATAATATTATTAAAAAAAATATATCAAATTTAAAACTAGTTTGTTTTTTCAAGCCTAATTCTTTCTTTAACAATGTAATATTAATAAAATCAAAATTAGAATAACTGATACAAGTACACATCTGGAAAGGAAGATCAAAAAAAAGAAAGTAAAAGGTAGTAATTAAATATCTAAAAAAGAAATTGATTGCCAATAAAGTGGTCAGAAAATATATCAAAATATTAGAAAAATTAATTAAAAGAGTTAGGTGTGATGTAAAAATTAAATTTATAATTCAAGTGAATTTAGAAATTTAGTAAATATTATGCAGTAGAGAAACAAAATCAAAAGAAATATTCATCTTTGATTATGCTTATTTTAAAATTTCTAAAAATTATATCAGTAATTCTTAATAACATTATTAACAATATAACCTTCTCAAAAATTATAGTTTATTATGATTTAGTTATTTTATAAATTTATTGTTAATATACTAATTATTAACTAAAGGATAGATATAATTATCACTTAATAAATTTCATTAAATCAATTTTAAATTCCAAGTTTTTCAGTCAAAACTAAAATTAGATATTATAATTACTTTTTTTTCTCAATTTAGTTGGTACTTTTTTTTCTTCTAATGTTTTTCTAAATCTTTAATCTAATTAATTTTTATCATTGCTCACATCTAAATATAAGATTAATGATTCTAAGGTTTATTCATTTGATTATTGGAAAAATAGCTAATATTCTTTCAAAATTTTAGATGACTCAAGATAATTAGATTTAGATTTATTTCTTAAAGGAGTATCAATCACTATAGATTCAGCCTTTGGTGAATGACTTTATGGTTCTTAATCAACAATTTGTTCTGCTTCAACAATCTTTTTTATTGCTTTGATATCAAGTTTTCCTTTTTATGATTTTACATTCATGGCAACTTTATTAAATATAGAACTTCCTTTAATTGAAATTCTATGCAAAGCTTATAAAAATTCATCATAATTCATTCCTGGTGGTATTCCATCAATAACTTCTTTAGATCTAGTTAAATATCTAAATAGTTAAAGAACATCATCTTTAAGTACAATTTCAGGACATAAATTAAACCTATCGGTAAACCAAACAAAAGTTTTGAAAGTAATCTATTCTCTTGAAGATGGTTACCCAATAGGTAGAAAAGTCTCTTTAATTAAGAATTAGAATAGAGAATTTAATCCGAATTAATATTTTTCAATTATTTTTTGGTATGATGTTGATTTAAATTTGTTTTCTATTTCTTTTTCTAAAGTCCTTTATTCTTAGATTCTTGACTGATTCTGAGTTAATATTTTTGATCTTGCTTATTATAATTGTTATTATTATTTTTTTAATTGTTCTGATTTTTCTTTTTCTGATTACTATTATTTATTTTATCCTTAAGATATTATTTCTTTTAATTTTTTTATTTAATTTTAATTGAATTCTTAAAAATTATGTTTCTTCATTTTAATTTCTTTTTCCTATTTGTCTTTATCTTCTAACATCCTCTTCAGTTATTCTTCTTTTTCTTTATCATTTTTTTCTTTAATCTATTAATAATATTAATTAATTACTTTTTATTTTTATTCTGTTAAGTAGCTCATACGTTTATCTAATTATTCTTTCTTCAAATTATTTTCAGTTTTATTTTTTTCTAATCTTTCTTTTTCTATAGAATGTTATAATTATTTCTATTTTTCTTTTTCCTCTTTCAATTTATCTTTAATTTCTTTTTCTCTTTGCTTTCTCTACTATTCTCTCTTTTATTCATATTATTCTTAATCTTGTAATTATTATTTTTTATCTTCTTAAACTCTATTAACAATTTAATTTTATCTAGTTGCCTACAATCTATTATGTTCAATGGCAAATAGCATATCATCAAGTAAATTAGCTACATTTTCAGCAATGAATTTATCTTTAAGATTACATTTAGCTATAGCTAATTTCATATTCAATGACCATTCTCTTTTAGGCTCAATTTCAAGGACTTTTTTCTTTTGTAAACTTGTATTGACTTCCTTTGCTTTTTTATGTTTCATTTTAAATTATTCATCTGCAGGTTCTTATTGCAATTTAGATTAAATATATCCAAAAGCATCAGGTTTTGCCTTAAAGACCATAACTCTCTTGGAAATTGGTTCTATAATATTAATTCTATTTAATTTCAAATATGAATTTACCCCAATGCATCCATTAACAAATCATTAAGAATTTAATATGGTACTTGAACATTATCATCTAGAAAAGGGATTTCATATGAAAATTAAATTTCAAAAGATGTAATCTTCTTATATCCTTAAGGCAATTCATAATTTGGGTCTAAGAGCAATTATTAATTGTATTCTTTAATTATCTAAATCTTTAAAGATATATACATCATTCTCCATAAAGTATTAAGATTCTGGATCATCAAACAAAGCTGTATTCTAACCTTTAGAAGCTGTTACATTTCTTAAATGGTTAATAAATTTAATTAAACATTAATAAGATTAGGTATCTGCTAATTTATTTTTAGATAAAACCATGGATAATTAAATTACAAATTAATTAAACCCTATCTAATCAAATTCTTTAAATTCTGTTTTATTATGCAGAATTTAAGTTCCTACTTACCTTGCTAATGCCTAAACATTTTCACTCGATATAGCAATTTCATAATCATGAACAAACTTGCTTATTTCTGCAATATTTATGCTTTCAGTTCTTGAAAGATATTAATCAAAAGAATTAGGTTATTTCATTCCTTATAAACAAGTATTAGCATACTTTGTAAATATATATCTAAAGATTTTACTATATTTTCTTAGTATCTATTCAACCATTAATTTTTCTATTTCCTCCTCTAAATTTAAATCTAATAAATCAAAGGTAACTAATCCATGCTTCTTTTCTTTTGCTAATTCAGTTTATCTGCTTCCATCAGGAAATAGTAACTTCACAACAACATCTTTTTGATTCAATGATGCTATTCCTTATTCAATTTGTCTTTTCTCTAATTATTTTCTTAATTTTTCTTTTTTCTATTTTAGTTATTCTTCTTAAGTGAATTTTTATAATTCTTTTTCTAGTTATTTTTCTTAAAATTATTTTTTTATTGTTGAAATATCATTTATAACTTTAGGATTAGTTTCCTTAGGCATTCTCAATCTTGCCAAATGATATTATTCTTCTTTAGTTAATTTGATTTTGGAGAATTTCTTTAAATTCCCTTAAACTTATTAGACTTCTTTAACAGATGAATCAGAATATGCTTATTTATTAGTTTAAGCTTCTTAATATTCCAATTCTACTTATTACATAATTTCATTTACATCACCAAGTAATTAAAGAAGTACTAATAATCCTTTATTTTATTTTGATATCAATTTAAATTATAAATTAGTATGTCCTGCCATTGTTTTTATTACTTAATTAATATTTTCATTATGAATTTGTATGATACTTTTTAATACTTCAACTATTTAAGCTTTTCTTTATTTATCCACAATTTATTGATTTGGTTTTCTTTTATCAGATTTTTTATGAACCGAAAAGTACACAGCAAGACTTATTTTAACGAATTTTTATACAAATTCTTAAGTGCTTGGTGTATTTTAAGTATTTGTAACCATTTAGAGAAATATTTATGATGCTATTCTATAATGTAAAGTATCATAAATAGCTATTTTAGATAATAAATCCATCAATTATATTTATGATTTAGTAGTTAAATTTGGATTATTAGCTACATTGGCTATGAAATTAAAAACAACCAAACTTGGATATGTTTTCTCTTGTAAATTGACTATAAATGGATCAAGTACTATCGATAATGGAATTGAAGGGATAGTTTAGAATACTATTAAAAGATTTTACAGTATAAAATGTACTAAATTTTCATTTGTTAATTCTAAAAGTTAAATGGCAATTCTATATATATAAAGTAAACTTTTACATTTTATACAAAATTGGAGCTTCTGAAATTTTATTTTTTCCAAAATATTCTAAAGCTGAAAACAAAAATTATATAGAAAATAAAGCCACACATTCTCTAGGATCTTAAGTTGCTGTTTTAAAAACATTATGGACTCGTTCTTAATTTTATTAATATTAATTTTTGAGCCAAATGTTATGAATGAGTCTTAAAATGCAAATTTTCTCATCAGATTTTAAAGTATTAGTATTTTCAAGAATCTCCAAACCTTATTCTAACCATTGTTGCATTATACCCATAGATTAAATTTCTAAAATATACTCTGGTGTAAGTGAATTAAATAACTTTTCTACATTAATTAACATTTCAATATTATTTGCACTATGTTATTTCAGAATTGAAGTGAAAAGATCAACTAAATGAAATTTACAAAATAATATCATTAAATCTACTAAAGAATCTACTAATTGTGGATGTCTTTTAATTGATAAAAGAGTTGTTTAAAAACATGATTCAACATACCATTAATATATATCCTCTTTATAAGAAATTTTATTATTATATGCTTATATAACAAAATTACCAAGAGTTCTAATAGTTTCAAGGCACACTTCAGGTGATTTGGATACCAATCCTGGTTTTAAGAGATTTAATGAAAAACCTAATGCTTTATCTTTTTCCATTGCAATTAGACTTTATAAATGTTCAACTGATAAAAAGACATCCTTATAAATTGAGATTATTGGTTCATAAACTCTTTGAACACCTTTTGTAACTATTTAGGCCCAAAATTTAAAATTCTCAGCATATAGTGATATAACCTATTTGTATTACAAATTCAACCATTTTGACAATAATTATGTAAAGTATTCTAAAGTATTTGAATCAGATATTTAAACTTACTCTTACGTTTAACTAAGATTTAAATGATTATATCCTTAAGATTATGGTTATTATTCTGAAAAAACTCTATTTCTGACATTTGGAGATGCCTTAGGTTTACTCAATCTGGCTTATTACATCTTTAAATAAAAATCAAACAATGAATTAAGTGTGTCTTCAATGACCTACACATCCCCCATCAATATTAATTTTTTTATATCATTGTTTATATCATTTGGTATTTATAATTAGTTTATTGCACTTATGATTATATTCCAATTATACAACTTTGTAGATGCTGTAGTTAATTGTTTAAGTTGATCTAATTGAGCAATAGGAGTCAGAGTTCTCATTATATGAATGTTTAATACCTTTGTGAAATCTCTTATTTTAAATTATATATTGATTTAACTAACTTGCCTACTGCAATTCCGTTTTCTATTAAATTTTATTAAGCTTCTGTTAAAATAATGGGATTTTTATTGGCCTACTTAATTATTTCAAACACCCTTAAAGATGATAAGTGATTATAAAGTGCATATGATAATTTCATAGTTATATATTTTATTAATATTTATACAAAAACTTTGTAATAATTAATTTATCTGTTTATAAACTTCAAAATTTGTATTTATGCTTGAAATCAATGTTAAAGAGCTTCATAATAATATTGAATTGCTCATATTATATGTGTATTTTTGAAGAATTGTTATTTTATATAGTTTAAATGATTAATTATATTAAAACTCATATTAGTAATAGAAAAAGAATTCAACATGTGATTTTTCGAGGTTATTTATGATCATCATCAAATTGTTCTATTGTAGTTTGGCTCTTAGATTTTATACTTGAGTTCTTTATATATATAAAAGATAATTATTACCTCTAAGGTGGTTTAAGAGGTTCCCTTAGATCGACAGCCAATTTCATTACCATCTAGTTAGCTTTTGGCTATAAAAAATACCATTATATCACTTTCTACTATTGTTTGATAACTATTATAGAATTGATTTGATACCTGAAAATGCGATTTAAATAGCCTTCTAACTATGATTTTCTCTCTCGTAAATCAGTAGCATCAGAGATATTAACTAATTTTTTTTCAGGGAAATTAGGCAATGGAAAATCAAGATGAATGCTTTTTAATTGTCTATGATAATCTCTTAAGTCTTAAAAACGTTATGTAAATTTCCAACTCTTATTTGCTATTGTATCAGTTGCTTAAATTGTATATAGGGCAGAATCATCAAATATTAGATGATCTTCAAACTTAAAAGTATATTACTATCTAGAAATATTATGTATTAATACTTGCATTGTTACTCAAGTTTTTTTTGAGGTAATGAGAATATTGAATCACCGTGTTTTGCTAAGTAAGATTCTTTGAGTTATTGAATTTCTTGCCATCTTCTATCAACAGGTTTATCATCTTATTTCTGAGTACCCTTCTTAGGTTCTTTAGGAAGCATTTCTTCGATTACTCCTAGGCAATGCAATTCTGGACATGCTAGTATTTCATTCAGATATTATTATAATTCTCCTCTCTTTAAATACAATTAAAGTTTACTCGCTTAATAATACTTTCTTCACTCATATTTGTATGAAACAAGAACTTCTTCTTTGGAAAATTAATCATAGGGATTTTTATTTTAAATATTTGGATCCATTCCAATATTTTTTAATGCATGGATTCTAATTCAGAATATCTTTTATTCATCTCTTTAGGTTCTCCTCCTTCCAAATTGCATATACTAATAGTATAGTATACTTTTTTATCAATTATATCATGTTTAGGTATTTTCACAGAATATCTTTGAGTTGATTGTTTCATTTAATTAATTACAAATCCAATTTTAAACTTATATTCAACCAACCATAACAACGTAATCTATTCTGCAAACCCTTGATTTTTCAAGATTATATCTATTAAATATTCCCTCTTACTTCTCATCTCATTTATCAAGTTATATTCAACGTTAAAATTTAAATTTTTAAGTAAATTATAAATAGTAAAAATCTATTTTATACCTTTAACAGATATGATTAATTTTTATAGTAAATATACTAATCCAAAAGAGGATTTTAATTATTATCAGGTCAATTTATTAAAATGAGATAGACTCTTTAAATTACAAAATTTTTAAATCTATAAATGTATTTTTAGAATTTATATAGAAATTCCCTTTTTAATAAATGTTCTATTAACTGACTTATATTAATTAGGAAAATTTTATTAGTAATGTATGTTTATCATGAATTAAAAATTGATTAAAGATTTTTCAACTTTAAAAGTTTGATTAGTTATTTTGTAATAATGTGAGTAATAATTTACAGTATAATGAGAAATTTATCTGATCTAAATATAATTTAAGGGAAATTAGATTAAGTATTATTAATTCAAAAAAAATTATAGTGAAATATTAAAAATGGGAAATGCTTGTAGATGTCATTAGCAACCAGATAACATCAACGAAGATCAAGAATCTAATAATCCAGAAGTATATCAAGCAAATATTGATAAACCAGAGTATGAAAAATGTGAATAATAATCGTTTTCAAAATGGAGAAATATTTAAGAAGGTTTGATTTATAATCTAAAATAAGATGATAACCTTCCACTTCCAGAGTTTAGAGATGAAGTAGCAAAATCAAATAATGGAAGCCGAATTCAATTGCCTCCTGTTACAATGAAATCAGGGAATATGTAGAGTTTATGAACTAGCTTAGTTATGAGGGAGAATGGCTGAATTAGAAAAAAGATGGCAAAGGAAAATTCACTTGGAAGGATGGCAGTTACTTTGAAGGAGATTTTATTTAGGACAAAGCATTAGGGATAGGAAAATTAGTACATGTTAATGGTGATACTTACGAAGGTGAATGGTAAAATGATATGGCTCATGGTCATGGAGTTTTCATTCATTTTAGAGGAGTTAAATATGCAGGATAATGGAAATATGATCTTTAGGATGGAGAAGGACAAGAAACATGGCCTGATGGTACTGAATACAAGGGAACTTATAAAGAAGGGAAAAGACATGGACAAGGATATATGTAATTTTAGGATGGTTCTAAATATGAAGGGAACTTTGAGAATAATGAAATTTGTGGATATGGTTGTTATACATGGAAGGATGGCAAATAATATAAAGGATAGTGGTTGAATAATAAGATGCATGGTATATTGAATAATCGAATATATTAAAGGTTAGGGAGAATGTATTTGGAAAGATGGAAAGAGTTATAAAGGAGAGTATGCAGATGATAAAAAGAATGGATATGGAGTATTTACTTGGGCTAGTGGGAAAAGATATGAGGGATATTGGTAAGATGGTAAATAACATGGAGATGGAATAATTATCAATGCTGAAGGAGTTAGAAGAGAAGGGTTATGGGAATATGGTAAACCAAAGAATTTGGATTGATTTTATTTGTATCTACAACACTGTTAAATTTAAGAGATTAATAATATAATTATCTATATAAAATAAAATTCAAAATGGATGATGGAAATTATATTGAATGCTTAAGTTAAGGAGGCTCTTCTCCTTATAAACCTATGGATAACCTATTTCAAATCTATTCTAATAAAGTTAGCAACAAATCTGAATAATAAAGAAGGTTTTTTAGTGGATAAAAACAAGTTACCGAACCAATTGAATAATTGAGTAATAATACCATTTCAAATTCTGAGAGCAAGCCAAAAGTATAAAATAAGGAAGCTGTTCAAATTTAGCTAATTTCATTTTATGAATAAAACCTTCAAAACTTAAAATAGATGGTTATGGATAAAGATGAAGATATCAAAATTAGGGATGAGAAAATTCTTGAACAATCTATTCTTATCAATCTCATCATTACTTAATATAATAAGATTCTAAACCTTTTATAATAAGAACGGGATGAAATATTTGAAAAATATATGCAAGCCATGGATGAAATATAAAATCTTAGTTAAAAGTATCAATAATATTAGCAATAACAATAATAGTAACTTTTGTCTATGTAATAAAAAATATAACAATAATTGCAATAATAAATAACATAACATTTACAAAATTTTTAAGTTCCTATAGATTATGATTCCAAATTAATAGAGCTTCATGAAGCCAAATAACAGGTAAATCATTATAAAAATTAATGTATTAATTTGGAAGTAAAAGTAAAAGAAACAGAAGTAAAATTAGAAGATTCAAATTTAAGATTGAATGAAGCTTATATTAGAATTGATTTACTTGAAAAAGAAGCCAGAAATGTCTCATAATAAAATGTATAATCTATTTATTTAACTTATAGGTTATGCTTGATAAATAATTTAAATCATTATTATAATAATTTGAATAGTATTAATAAATATAGAAAAAACAAAGTTAATAATTTTAATTCCGTGAAGCTACAAGTATGATGAGTAGTGCTTACAGTAATTAATCAACCAGTGAATAATAAATTCTTTAAAATGTAAATTAGAATGGTTCAAAACATGAATAACTCTAAGAAAATGATAATTTAATAAATGCTTACACTTAATTTAAGAAATAAAACAGTCTTAAATAATTCAATCAAATGTTAGTTTAATCATAAATCAAATAACAAAATGGTAAATAGGATACTTAATAAATATCCTATAATCAAGGAGGAATTTTAAATTTTCCATCTGATTTTCGCACTTAATAATAGAAGGATTTAGAATTATAATTAACTAATTAACTGAATGAATTAACTATAAAAAAATAAACTTTAGAAAGTGAATTAAATAAAAAGATTAATGTGTCAAAAAGTGCTTTGGAGAGAAGAAAGAGAGAATAAATTGAAAATGAATTGGATTAAATTTAAGATTAAATCAATAAAGTAAAACTAAAATTAAGAGAAAATAAATTTATTTGATATTTATACTTGTTTAGCATATTAAAATAAATCAGAGTTTTAGATATATTATTGAAATAATAAATAATTAAAATTAAGCAATCAAATTAAATTTTCAAAATATATTTTGTTCATATTATAAAATTTAAAATATCATTTTTTTGGTTACTGCTGCAATTTTTATTGTTACTTTTATTAAGCCTTCTCCAACAATCCTTCAAGTTGACCTTTTCGTTGAGCCATCTTAAAAAGTTCTAGAATGAATGGTATATAATTATGTTTCCTTCTAGAATTCTCTTCCTAATATAAATAACATAAGAATTAATACTTTATATTTTTAAAACTTAGCATTTTCTTCAGATAAAGTAATTTAAGCTTCCTCAACTCTATTATTGGCAAGATTTAATCTATTTAATAATTCTTCCTTAGATTCTTGGAGTAATTCTTATTCGATGTTCTTGAATAGTATTTAAATTTACTTATTAATTTGATAGCTAAATTAATTATTGTTTTTATTCTTCACTTAAATCGACTCCCATGAACTCTAAGGTTTTGAGAGTCAATAGTATTTCATTTTATGACTACGAAAGAATGTTGTTAGCCTAAATAAATAATTAGGTATTACTCTAAATTTCCTACATTAGTTGACAGCTAACAAAGTGAAGGCAGTTTCTTTTTCTTAGTAATGCTAGATTCTTTTTAAGATGGCTTCTTTTGCTCTTACAATCCAATCATCTTAATATTCACCAATTAAGATAGGTCCTTCTTAGAGGCCATCTAATTCATACACCTTTCCTTTGTAGGGAATATAAGAAACAAAATGAAATACATCATCACCTTCCTAGAATAAAAATTAAGAAATATACTTTAGCCTTCTTCTTTTCATTAGAGAAAATGAAAGGTTCAGGACGAGCAAAGCTATTATGAGCAGTTTTAATGACTTCAACAGCTCCTAAACAATTTCCCCTTTCTTTAGGATCTAGAGCAATAGCAAATTCCTGAATGATTAATAGTATAATACTTTATAATTTTTTAGCGCTTCTCCAATTTCAATTTAAGGGCAATTGAGTAAAATGGAGATGATGGCTTAAGTTGCACATGCATTTTAGATGACTTAATTGGCAAAGAATAGATCTTAGTCATAAATTTTGAGACATTCTCTTTTTTCACCCTTACTTGTCCATCTGAATAAGAATATGAATCCATAAATGGGTTGCATTTAGGCTATATATTATTCATCATTTAGATCATAAATCTCTTCAACTTGAACTCCTTAAACTCCAATTGCATTAATGAGCTCAGTAAATACTCCAGGATCAGACTCTATTGTACACCACTCTTGCATAAATAATTATATATATTTTAATTAATTGGTAGTATAAAGAATAAGAAATACCCACTCAAAAATAAAAAGGTTTAAAGAATTCAAAAAGAATCAATTTAAAAAGGATTGAAAATGAATCATCCTATCAAATTATAATAAGCTACATATCTTAATCTGAGTAGATAGATATATAATAGTGTAATAAATCTTGGCTATTAGTCAAAGTTTACAATTGTTGATATAAAAATAGAATCAAATACCTTCTAGACATATGAAGATTTTTAGAAAGACTTTACAGCAAAGAAAACGTTATCGGGTGAGTAACATTTTTAATTGGAGGAGTAACATTTATTTTAACTAAAAAAATTGTATAATTATCTGGATGATATATTAGATATTTTATTATCCAGCTTTGTTAGCTTTTTGAAATTATTGTTGTTGGATGAATTCCTCATTTGCTTTTCACTAATTACATAATTAAAATAAACATTTAAATTTAGGCTTACTTGAATTTTCCAAAAGATTTATTTAGAGCGCTATTCTCAATCATGATAGCTGATAGAAGAAAAAATGATTTTAACAAAGGAGTTCACTATATTTCATAAATTTAGAACTTTGTTTGCCTTTCATTTATGAATCAATTATTCAATAGTTGGAATGAAATGATGATTTTTATTTTATCTGGTATTCTTTCTTTGAATTATCTATTTTACAACTAGACACATAACTTTAGCCATCTCTTTTATATGTAACGCATAGTAACAATTACCTATTATTATTTTTTGCAAATTTAGCTAAACTACATATTTGTGTTTGTTAAAATTAAAACAGATTATTTGAGATTTAGAAATGATTTATTTCTATTTTCTCATAAGGTATTTCACTCAATTAATTAAAATTTGAAACATTATTGACAATACTGAACTTTTGTATTATCGTTTTGATTTTTATGGTGATATCATAAATTACAAAAATTATTAGAGCTTTACTTACAACTTATATCATTATTAAATGATGATAAAGAAAACAATAACGATATTAAAAATATAATCTAATTACATCCTAAAAATATAATGTTTTTAGAATTTTATTATAGATTCTCAAATGGTCTAAACTCTTTATTTAATCATCTACTTTTTAGATTAATTTTACACTTAAAATAAATGTTATCAAAATTATATATTAATTATGCTATTTCTTGAGAAAATAATTTGAATTTTACTCATTAAATAAAATAGAATTTTTAGATTTTAATATTGTGAAATCTCAAATAAGTTCATCATTTCTATTTCTTTAGTTTGTAGAATTTATCTAAAGTTTAAATTTAGTATAACAATAATTAATGTCTATCTTATATTCTTAAAACTGTATTTATTATCTTGTTTGAATGAAAAGTTTATATACTAAAGATAGATCATTACTTTATTTACCCTAAGAATGCTTACAATTTATAAAATGATTTAATCATAATTAAAATTAAGATTTATTTAATATTAATTTAATATTTATAAGTGATGATAATTCTAAAATATATTTCTTTCCAAATAATATTAAATAATTAATGGTTATGGTTCCAAAACTAATTTAAAAAATCTAATCTAATTCAAATATAAAAAATGTAAAGTAGTTTAAACATCTCTCATTACAATTCTTTATTATATTACTTAACATAATAGATAATTTGAATGACACTATTAAATAATTTTTTGTGTTAATAAGAATAAAAAATGGACTAAATGAATAAATATACATTAAAATTTCGGGCAGCAGATATTGAATTAAAGTATTAAAAACAGTCAATTTACAAATTACTCAAACCTCTCCATTATGGTCTTATTTTAATGTCTATATTATTGAATACGATTTAGATAATTACAGTAACAACTAGGGAATCCTATTCAATACCATTCATCAATATCACTTTTCTAGGAATATCAGTATTTAGTTTTGTTATTGTTTATAAAAAAGAGTCACTAACATAGAAAATGATGACTATTGAAAATGCTTATATCTTATTATTATAGTTAAACTTTACAGCAAATAATATACATGGCTAAGAATACTTTTTATATGCAAGTAGCTTCTCTTTGATTCAGGCAGTAACCTATTTTGCGACAGATTTTTATTTAAGTTGTCCTTCAGTTATTTTTCATTTGATCTTTCGACTTGTTGCGACTACTTTGTATGCACACAGATTTGACTTGGTAGGGTTGGGTCTTACAATTACTACAGCAATATTTTTAATTAGCGTGCTGTATATATGTAATAGGGCATAAAGGTTGTAATTTTTAATGAATTATAAAGAAGATACTATTAACTATCAATTATAAACTATAATCAATAAGCCTTTTACAAAATTTATTTACAATGAAAAGAAGCTATAAATTGATGTACTTTAGGTCAATTAAGTAAATTAATTTCTAGGATACAATCAAGATTTGTGTTATGGATGTAATATAAGGAATTTTATAAGAAATTGTAAGATTTCTGATAGAACATTAGAGAAATGGATAATTAATGATTAAATGAATTTAAAGGAAAAAAGCCTTGCAATTATTTAAAGGACAAAAATAAAGATTAGACTTTGTTAATTTAATACTGATAATAGTTTAATATTAATAATAGAGAATTCAAAACTGGATTCTAGATTAAAATAGGTTCCTTAGTTAGTGAAAAATCAATTAGTTGAACAATTTTTTATAAGTAAGAAAACTCTTTTTAATTTATAATTTAAATTTGGAGTCATGTCTATTTTAATGTTAGGCTAATATAAAATAAAGACCATAAATATTATAAAGGTATTGAAAAAATTATTAAAAATATATGTTTTTTCAGGAAAAGCGAATTTGAATATGAATGGTTATTAGATTATAAAATTGAAGACTTATGCTTAATTTTTGAATATATTCTTAATTTAAGTGTTTAACATTATTTAAGATATGGAGTATTCTTAAAACATTTTTAATGAAATAAGTGTTAATAGTTTTGATAATTATGTGTCATTTCAATTGATATTATCCAATAAATATTAATTTGTGCAATTGTACTAAAAGAACTTTTTTATTAAATACACTGAATAGCATTTGTTAGTTACCCCTGTAACATTAGATTTGATATTTTATTTTAATAAATTAATTCCATTTGATGAAACTAATGCTTCATTATGATATTTTAAAAAACTTGATAATTTAGTTTATATTATAATTATTTGTATATAATAGCATTTAACATTTAACTATTTACTAACAGGAGAAGAAAACAAGAATAAAATGATTTTTAATAAATTGAAATTAAAGAGAATTAACATAAATTAATTTGTTGTTTTGATTTTGTAATTCAGAAATAAATATTTTCTTTATATATAATATATTCAATATATGAATAATCAACCTGTGTATATGTCTGTTGAACAAATAAATGCTTTGTTTTAAAGGGATTCAACTTATGAGATGAGAGATAATCGTATCAATTCGTTTTAAAATGATATTAAGAAAAATGAAGTAATGAAATTTAGTAAGTTAAGATTTGGAAATCTGAAGGTGCTGAATGTGAAGAAAATAGACCAACTAATCAGAGTGAGAGTATGATGATGAGTAAGAATTATTTTGTTTAAGTTTTTAAGTTACTAGAGATGAGTACCAGAGTTTGCAATAGGAATATGAGAGACGTAAAGATATGGAAGAGAAATATAAGGAGGACATAAATAAATTAATAAAAGAACTTAAATAGAAGAGTGGAGAATTGGAGAGTGTTAAGAGAGATCAAGAATTATTATTCGAATAGAATAAAAGAAGAGAATGTATTAAATATTAATTAAATGGATAGCAATACTCCAAAATCTGAGATAACAAATTCAAGAAGTAAATTGTAGAGAATAAAAAGCTATTATTGAATTGGCTGAGATGCAGGAATAACATATGTAGATGAAATAGTAATTAGAAATAGTTTAGCAGAAATATAACTATTTTTAGAAACAACACAAATTTGAAATTGATAGGAAAGAAAAATAAATTGATTAACTTAAGAGTTAAATAATATCTTTGAATGAGGATAATGAAAAGCTGAAGAATGAACAATAGGCAGGGATTCTCTTTCTCGATTCTTAGAGGATGTCATAGGAAAATATTCAAAATTAATGGTAATAATTTAATACGAGTGCTTACAAGAGTAGCATTCAATTCCATAAAGAAAAACCAATTACTTAGATTTAGTTTAAGAGTCATAATGATTCAAAATTAATTTTCGGAAAAAAGTCTCAAAATTCATTAAAATAGCAACAATCCTAATCCGATTTGTAGTCGAAAGCATAATGAATTTAATATTATATTATATATATTAAGATTTAAATGCCTCCTAAAAAAGAATAGCAAGAAGAGAAAAAGAATAAGTTAGGAAGACCTAGTAATACTCTCAAGATGGGTATAGTTGGTATGGCAAATGTGGGTAAGGAATGCATATTATAAAAAATAGGAAAATCAACCACATTTAATACTTTATGTAAATTGAATGTTCCTGCAGAAAATTATCCATTCTGCACAATAGATCCTAATAATGCCAAAGTTCCTGTTCCAGATGAGAGATTTCTTAAATTATGCCAAATGCATAAACCAAAAAGTGAAATTCAAGCTGTATTAAGCATAGTTGATATTGCTGGGTATTTATATAATGAAAATAATAAAAATAGGTTGGTACCAGGGGCACATAAGGGAGAAGGATTAGGAAATGCTTTCTTATCACACATAAAAGAATGTGATGGAATTTATCATGTTGTAAGAGCATTTGAAGATGAAAATGTATGTCATACTGAATTATCAGTTGATCCAATTAGGTAGAATAAATTTATATCATTAGAGATATGGATATCATTTCTACTGAATTGTTACTTAAGGATTTAGAATTCTGTAATAATAGATTAGCAGAAACAGAACATGTAATTAAGAGAAACAATAATAAAGATGCTAGAGAAGAAAAGGAAGTTTTGGATAAAGTGAAATTATTGTTGGATAACAAGAAATGGGTAAGAACAGGAGATTGGAATTTTAAAGAGGTTGAAATATTGAATAAATATTATTTCATTACAGCAAAGAATGTTGTATATTTGGTGAATTTAAGTCAACAAGATTTTATGACAAGAAAGAATAAATGGTTGAAAGGTATTAAGGATTGGGTTGATGCTAATTGTCCAGGAGATATTATACCATATAGTGCAGATTTAGAAAAAGCTATTTTTGAAGAGTAATTTATTTTTATATAATAAATTAAGATCTCAAGCTGGTACAGTAACATAAGAAAGATAAAAATAATCAATGTTGCCAAGAATCATTAAAACTGGTTATAAAGCATTAGATTTAATTTATTTCTTTACTGCTGGTGAAGATGAAGTTAGATGTTGGACTATTAGAGCAGGTACTAAAGCTCCTTAAGCTGCTGGAGTTATCCATACAGATTTTGAAAAAGGATTTATTTGTGCAGAAGTTATGAAGTATGAAGATTTTGTTAATTTGGGAACTGTCACAGCTGTTAAGGCTGAAGGTAAATATAGACAATGGGGTAAGGAATATGTTGTGGAAGATGGAGATATTTGTTTCTTCAAATTTAATGTTGGAGGTGGAGGCAAAAAATGAGTGTTAGAATATTAATATCATATAAAGTATATTAAATAGATAAATTGATATAATATATATATAATTGTTGTGTTTCAAATCTATTGCTAATCTTATTCTTTAGATTCTGTAGTTGAAATATTTCCAATTTCTAATTAATATGAGGTTTGTTTTGTATAATCCAAAACAAATGAATGATTAACTTAATCACATGTAATGAAATCTTGTCTCGATTAGAAGTATTTAAATGGAAAGGAATATTCTATCTTAGTAACAAACCCCTTAAATTATGATCTTAAAAGTTACCTTAGATAATTTCATAATGAAACCATCAAATAATTGATATTCAATAAATGCGAAAAATAATGCTGCTATTAAATCTAATCTAGGAAATTCAATTATGTTCATTATCAAGAAGAATATGAGAGGATAATATTTTGATTAAAGAGAAAATGGAAGGCATAAAAACTTTTAAGGTTCATTCTAATCACTAAGTGCTCTTAAATAATAAGTTAGATTATACTTATTCATCATGTAAATAAAAGTGATATTCCAAAAGCCAAAAGACTAAGTATCTAGGGTTTCCAAAGTTAAATATGAAAGTGAAAAGCATAGGAAAACATAAATTATCTGTTTATTAATTTTTAAATACTTGTATGATCAGATTCTTAAAGAATATATCACAAAAAAAGGGTATTGTACCATAACTTTTTTCAACTTCAATAGCACAAAACAGAAATCCAAGTAAGCTTATTGTAATATTATATATATCGCCTATTTTAAATAGATTTTAAGCATACCATGAAAGAATTGTGGAATGAGTAATCTCCATAAATCGAATTGATATATAACTTTATTTGGGATGTCTACAAACATATTGAATAATGAATCGCTCGTTAGTAAATCAAGGATACAACAAAGTGTGCTAGTTATCAGAACAAATTTGGAACCAAAAGTGATGCTTTACCATATAGCTATAATTTTATCTATAATTAACATTAATAATGATAATTTAATAATTTAATATTCATTCTTAATATTGATGCAAAAGGCATTCGTGTTCAATATACTCAAGTGACAATATTTATAATGTTTGGGAAAACTAGGAAAACAAAAAGAAATTGTGATTCTGTTCTCATTATAAAATTACTAAGACAAGACAATAAAATAGATTAATTGGATACAAAATTTTCTCCATTATTTATTTTGAAGTATACATTCAAAGACGACTAATTATTATATCAATTCTAGTAATATTTTTAATTAAATGATCAGTCTAAAATTAAATCTGCCTAAAATAACTCCACACATATTACATCTCTTAAAGGTTAAAAAATAAAATGGGGATTCTAATGTATTAAATTTTCATTTTATTATTCATCAATGTATTATTCTTTATATATAATACTTATATATAATTTTAAATATGGATAATTTAAATTATAATTTTAATAAATAACTTAAATAAATTAGTGTGAATGAATCAAAAGTCAGCATCCATAGTAAATACTTTATCTTATTTTTTACTCATAACTCCAGCTTTTTGGTAATCTCCAACTCTTCTTTCGAAGAAATTAGTTTTACCTTATAAGGAGATCATATCCATCCATTCAAAAGGATTCTTTGAATTATAAATTTTAGGAGCTCCTAATGCAAATATTAATCTATCTGCTACAAATTCAATATATTATTTCATTAAATTAGAATTCATTCCAATTAATTCAACTGGTAGAGCTTCACTGATAAATTCTTTTTCAATTTCAACAGCAGATGAAATAATTTCATGAATTCGTTAATTACTTAATTTATTAACTAAATGTTTGTAAAGAAGACAAGCGAAGTCTGTATGAAGACCTTCATCTCTTGAAATTAATTCATTTGAAAAGGTGAGTCCAGGCATCAATGATCTTTTTTTGATCCAAAATATAGCACAAAATGAACCAGAAAAGAAAATGCCTTCAACAGAAGCAAAGGCAATTAATCTTTCAGCAAATGAATCATTATTATTAATCCATTTCATTGCCCACATTGCTTTCTTTTAAATTACAGGCACATTATCTATAGCATGGAGAAGATAGTTTTTTTCATTTTCATCAGTTATATAGGTATCAATCAAAAGTGAATATGTTTCAGAATGAATATTCTCCATAGCCATTTAAAATCCATAAAAACATCTAGCTTCAGGAACTTGTACTTCTGTACAGAATTATTAAGCCAAGTTTTCATTTACTATACCATCACTTGCTGCAAAGAAAGCAAGGACATACTTAATAAAGTGCTTTTCATCTGAGGTGAGTTTTTCCCAATCTTTAAGATCCTAAAATTTTATTACTTTAATATAATACCTAATACAAATCTATTTCTTCAGCTGTCCAGAAACTTGCTTTATGTTACTTATACATATTCCAAATATCATTATATTTGATTGGAAAGAGTACAAATCTATTAGGGTTTTGTTTTAAAAGAGGCTCATCACATTCATTCTATTAAAGAACTGTTTAACCTGCCTACATATTTGATAGAGGACTGAATGTTTGTGTCTTAGTGTTGCCGCTAAATTCTTAATTTTAAATGAGCATATTTTGTGTTTCAAATTTAAATTATTATTTTATAATATACTTGAAATTTTAGTTTAAAATGATAAAAAACTTAGTTATAATATTCATAATTTAAAAAACGGCGGTTCTCTCCTTCTTATATAATAATTACAATACTTCAATAACATTATTCTCATTGTCAAAATGCAAGTTCACACATCCTATCAAAACATTCAATAATCCCTACAGAAATTCCAACTTAATTGTATAAATTACCATTATACTTATTTCCATAACTATTATATTTTTTTTAAGCTAATCACTAAATTAATAAACAACACATTCTATTATCCCTTTGTCTCTCATTTATTACTATTGAAGACCCTTTATTTTTTGAGCCATTTTATTTTTATTTCTTTTTTTCCACATAGTTTAAATATCTTTATGTCTACGAATAATAAGACAAATAGGACATAAGTAAAGTCTTTATAAAATAACCAAACAAATATCATATAATTGTTATATGTAAATTCTGTATATAAATCTTGGCATAATAATATTTTTAAGATATAAACTAAGAACCCTTTAAAAATTATAAAATTATTAAAATTTTCATTATTTTAGTAATTTTTCAATTTCTATATAATTGTTATACATTTCCCAATAAGTAATGTAACCCTTGCTAAATAGATCAATTTCGTGGTAAAGTCTAAAATATTTATACAATAAATTACATTTCAGCCTAAATTCGATCATTCATTGCATTTATAAAATTTTCCATGTTCACTCTCCCATTATATCTATTATACAATGATTTAATAGGATTAGGATATTACTCCTTCTCTATGCAAGTATCATTTAATGTCTAGCCCAATTCTTCTAAATTAATCCATCCATCTTCATCATTGTCTGCCATATTGAACAATGAATCTAAATCTAATTATGCATTTGGAATAGATATTTTAGCATTTTCTATTAATTAATACTAATTTAATCTTTTTGTAAATCTATGATGAACTAAATATGTAAACAGTTCTTCTGCTGTCACTCCTCGGATTTCTAAACTCTTAACTATTTGAGATTAATCAGTCTTTAAATTTTTAATGGTTGATTATTCCAAATTTTAAGTTTTCTCATTTAACCTACTCTCTTCTAAATGATATCTAGATAATTATGGATCCAGAAGAGTTTTCCAATCTGTAAATAGATTTTGATACTCAGGGTGTGCATTTTGTTTATAATTTAAACTAATCAATTAAGGTAAAGTATATGTTTCTTGAGATATATAATGTTTATCTTATTGTATATAAGGTTGAATTTCATTTGCGTTTTATTATAAAATACACTCACTTCTATAATCACTTTAATTTAAGGGTGTTTAAGACACAATAGTCTAAAATTCCATTTTTACAGGAGTTAAATCATTTAAAAAAGGATCTAATACTGAATTTACTGTATTGAATATAACTACTGATGGCTCTTACTTTATTTCTTAAATCTCTTCTAAAATTTAAAAATCATCATTTTCTTTTTAATCAACTAAATTCTCTGATTTCACTTATTATTTTTTTAGAGATTCATTTTTTTTATATGATTCATCTTTCTATTTCTTCTTAAAATCTAAATTAGATCTGCTAGGTGATCTTATTGAAGGATTTGAACCTATTGAAGTGTTCCATTCACATCTTTCTTTTGATTTAACCTTTCTTAAAACAGGAGGTGCCCCTTACACTTTATCAGGAGAGACTTTTTTTTCTTTTAAAAATTTTCTAAGTTCTTATTATAAATCATTAAGATCATTTTTTCTTTTATGTTTAGCTATTAATTCAATTAATTTCAAATTTTCTTCTTTAACCATTTATCTTAATTATAAACGGTCTTCTTTCATTATTTCTACAATACACATAAATTACTAATACTTGTGCATTTCTCAATTACTTATATAGTTTCCAATTATTCGTTCTTTTTAGATTTATTAGAGACTTTAAGCATTTTTAACGTATAATTAATATATAAAACAAAAAATAACTAAAAAGTAAAAAATTTCAAACAATTCCAAATTATTCCTACCTCTTTGCAATTAATTATAATTCCTTAAGAAATGTCATATTTTGCATAGTGAGTTCATCATTCTATTATTCAATGATTTCATTTTATTTTTCTATTTTTTCTTTTGCTTATCGATACTTCTCTTTGACCTACTCTAACTAAAAATATAATATATATATTTACTTTTTCTATATTCTATTTTAATTATTCTTTTAATGATTCTATTTATTTTTAATAATCACTTTAACTCTTGGTTTATACTTTTTCTTTGTTATTTTAATCTTATTCCAATTATTTGATCAAAATCTTTAATTTAGCATTTTCAGTTTCAAATCTATTACATTAATCTTTTAATTAGGTTAATTAAGTTTGATATTGAATTACTTAACATTTAAATTAAGATAATTCTTATTCTATGGTTTTTAACTTATTATTTGTAAATTATAACTCATAAGTTAATTTATCATTTTTTCTTTGATATTCATTAACTTATTCATCTAATTGTGTAATTGTAGTATTTTATTAAATGAATTCTGGAATTTCATTAAATTATGTATTTGTTGATCTTTCAATTTTTTTAAAATGTGAAAATTAAACTTTTTCTTCTAATTATTTAGCTTTTTTGAATGTTTATTAATATTTATTTTCTAAAATAGAATTTTGAATTTTATAATTTTCAATTTCATTATTCAATTTTTCAGTTTAGACTTGAAATTAACTGATTTAATGTGTAGATTCTTTATATTTTATAATTTCTTATTTTGATAATTCATATTATTCTTCTAAGTATTAATTTTCATTTTTAAGTTAAATAATTTATTTTTTTAATTTATTAACTTCATCTGTATAAGTAGATTTTTCATTTTATAATTGATTAAGTTAATCTTGTAATTATGAATTCTTAATTTTTTAGTGATCAAGATCTTTGAGACTCTTTTCATATAACTCTTTAGTTAATTAAACTTCATAATTGGAAATTTATTAGGAAGAATATTTCTAATGACTAAGAATTCTATGATGATTGAAATTCTCTTTTTCAAAACCAAATGATTCTGCTAAAGTTTTTTGATGAAATGATTCACTAGCACGACTTTCACTTAAATCAGTTTCACCTAGATTAACAACTTAATAAGTAAAGTGAATTTTAGCATTAGGATCAGGACTTCTTTCTAGATTAAGTGCACATTATCCTTCAATAGGCATAGTTTCATTAATATTAAAATTGACAACACCAGCTAATTTGGATTATCCATCAACATTCAGTAGAGCAATAAGATGAGTCTTTTTTTATGTATTTTCACCAACATTGAAATCAAGTGTGAGTACCTCATTTACAACAAAAGTATTTCTAGTTTTTTCTTTGGTTCTAGTCAAACATTTATTGAGCCCTCTTTTCCACATCACTTGTAAAGTACAAGGGAATTTAACAGAAAGCTCTACTTTGCTGATATTGAGAGTAACTTAATAAAGGAAAGCCTTCATTTAAATTGAGAATCAGTTAATTAAATAATGAATCAATAAGGAAACAATTATGATTTTAAGATAGTATTAGGAAGAGTGAAGGAGAAGAATATGAATTTGAAATTACATTACAATTCAACAAAGATTGAAGATTATGAGATAGTGATTAAATTGAAAGCAAAGAGTAAGATAGATGTAAAAATTGCAGATAGTGAATTCAACGGTAGGTGTAGTAGAAGTATTTATAATATTCTAACATCGTTTGTGTAATAAAGAATCTAGACGATGTTAGGAAATAAATATGAGATTTCTTGAAGACTACATTTACACTCAATTATCATGTAGATGAATAATATGTATACATCACTTTTAAATATGTTAATCAGATGGAATTATAAAAATTATGAAGAAATCTGTTAATTTATTCAAGAGACAATGAAAATATCATAAGAAAAGGAAGTGGTTTAACTGTTGATTGAAAGCGATTTATCATATGAAAAATTAAATGAGAGTATTGTTAATGCTGTTTATTAAATGAATTTGGAAGTATAGGGGAAATGCTGATTTTCAAAAGGATACTCTCCAGTTATTGGATAACCTTAAATTTGTGTAAACAAGAGAATTTGTCTTACTTTTTATAATTAAAATATTTGAGTCAAATATTAATATATTATTATAGAAGGCTCATGTAGAAATAGAAATTAATATGATTGAGTATGATTTATGGTTTGCTCAACCGAGTATAGAATTACCTTTCAATCTATGGGAAATTATAAAGATTTGCTGAAGAGTATTTAGATTATGGAATAGAATAAGTAATTAAAGGACCTGGTTTTGAGTGTTGATATAAATTACACTTAAAAAGGGAGTTTGTTCAAATTAATTGAAATATTTTAATTATTAAGTAATGTGATACAACACTATATATTAATTATAAAGAAAATGAATATTTTGGAGGAATCATTAAATTTAATTTAGGAATTGCATCTCAAAGGTCAATACAGAAAAGCCTATGAATAACTAAAACAATTAGGTAAGGATCTAGAGGATTATGATTCAACCTTTAAATTATTTCAAAGACAATCATGCAACATCTATTTGTTAACTACTTTTTATACAGAATATGGGAGTATATCTTTGAAATTAAGTTTATTGGATATCTCGAAGTAATGTGTACAATGTGCATTCTATTATTTGAAATATTTTGCAAATATGAACCTGTTTATATTGAATATCCTTACATATCAGAAAATTAATTTCTGGCATTGTAGGTACATAATTCTCTCTTATATAGATCAGATATCTTGACTCTATTCATTTATTAAAGAGACTATTGATTATAATACCTAACTCTTTTATTCATTACAAAATTGAGATTTTTATCAATATTGCAAATTGCCAAAGAGCTTGGTATATTTATGATGGTGCTGAAAGTTCTATCAATCAAGCTGAATAATTAGCTCATTAACTCAGTCCATCTCATTAGAATGATTTACTTAAAACTAACATTCTATATCTTAAAGCTAGACTTTATATGGATACAGATAGAAGTAAATATGGACTAGATATAGCAATGGAGTATGTAAATCAAATGCTAATTAGTTGTCAGTTGTTTATAGTAAAGAGAGAAGTTATTACAACCTGATCATCCTGATATTGCTATAGCAATGGAACTTGTTGCAAAAATAAATTTTATTTAAAATATAATTTAAGATGCATAAAAGTATCATGATTAGGCTTATAAGATGAAGATTAAATCATTGGGATTGCACAACTTTGAAACTATTGATTCTATTAATGAAAAGGGACTTCTTTTGCTATCCTCTAAAAAGGTATTCCTTATAAATTACTAAATAGGAATAACAAGCTAAGTATTGCTTTTAATTGATTGGAGAAATCAGTTAAGTACTTTTGGGTCCTTACAATTAATATCAAGCTCTTTCTTACAATAATCTAGGATGTGCTTTCTTCAATAATGGTAAATATGAATCTTCAATATAATAACATTCTAAAGCCCTATTAATCTATGAAAAATTATATGGTTAAGAACATGTTAAATTAGTAACCTAATTAAATTAAATTGCAAATGCTAATAAATTATTAAACAGACCTTAAGCAGCCTTAATGATTTGGAAACGTTGTCAAACTATCTTGGAGAAAAATCCTCAAATAAATTCTAAATAGTTATCTGCTATAAAGTCTAGTATATAAGGATTATCTATACAAGAAGAAGATTGATTAATATTAATATATATATAATATTTAAATATATTCATGTATAAATCAGGTTAGCCTTACATTGAAAATTCATTGTCCAAAAAAGATGCTCCTGTTTAATTTGAACCATAATCAAAATTCACTCCACTTTAATTAATACCTCCAATAAATGATAATTTTAAACATATAAAAGGCATGAAAGCATCTAGATCATAGAATAACAGTATAGTAAAAATCAAGAAGGTTAAATAAAAATTTCCATCTTTAATGGAATTTGACGAAATGCAGACTCAAGATGATGAACTTGAATTTAATGCATACAACGTAAAACCTTTTGATTCAGTAGCTCCTCAAACTTTCAGGAATATCTATAAGAAAATTGATACAATTCTATAAAAGAAGACTCTCTATCAGAACTAAAAAATGTCACTTTTTAGCAGTGTAGCAGAATCTTCTAAAACAGAAGTAATGCATTTGATTTTAATAAGCATTTTAATAGAAATTAATGCCAAGAACTCTTGGATTGATTAGTGGAAATTCAAAGAATAATAAAATACTTGATGCATCTAATTTTTGTATGGGAGATAAGTATGCAAAAGTATTGTGTTCTGGAGTGAAATTAACTCTTGATTATTATGAATAATTGAATCTGAAAAATAATAATCTTACTAGTAGATCAAGTGAATGTCTTAATTAATTGATACCTACAAAGTTAAAGGGTTTAAATTTATAAGGGAATAATTTTGGTTAAGGAGGATAAGAATTCGTTAAGGCTTTAAACACAAGATATGGTCAATTGTAATATTTAAATTTAGAAAACAATAAGTTTAATGATGATGGTTGTAGATAATTATTCAAGATGTTATAAGAAAATACTATTATGTAGAAACTCAATCTCTCACATAATCTAATTACAGATAAATCTATGCCAGAATTTAATATTTTATTATAAAAGAATGCTACTCTTAGTGAGATTTATTTACATTGGAATCGAATTCATTAAAATGGAGGTATATAATTATAAATATATGATTGAGGCTAGTATATTATAGCAGCACTTTTTATTAATTACAATGTCAAAGTATTAGATTTATCATTTAATTCTCTTGGTATCAGATATAAAGATGATGCTCAATCTCCATAAAAGAATAGATAACCTTTTCAAAGTTGGTCAGATTATTTCTCTTCCAAGAATTGTAATCTTATACATTTAGATCTTTCCAATAATTAATTTAATCAATCATAATCAGAAGCTATTGCAAAATCACTTGAAGATAATCATACTATATTTGGATTTCATTTTTCAGGCAATATTCATAGTTCTATTGATCATCTAGGTTTTTTAAATATTACTAAATCAACAGTTGAATAAAAAGATGTAATCTTAAAGAAAAATGAAGAATATTAATCAGAAATTATAGGAGCACTTTAAATACCTAGAATAGAAGGTTTAAAATAAATATAGAGATAATCTTAATTTTATAATGAAGTTTGTTGGATATGTGATGGATGGGTTGAATGTACTTTTCTTTGGTAACCTACTCATTTGGATATCAAAAGAGAACCATTATTTATTCATTTGAGTCATGAGAGATATGCTCCAATCAAATTAGAATTAATGGATGATGAATAAAGAGAAAGATCCCCAATGTCTCGAAAATCTAATTCTTATAAAATATGGTATGTATAAAGAATGGTACCATCAAAATAACCAATTCGTTTTTTCTTTTCTAGTCCTTTATTAAAATAAGCTTAAGTAAGTAGTTAATATGACATTGTTGATTGGCCTAAATCTGAATAAAATAAGAAGGTTTTATTTTATATGATTAATGAGAAACACTTAACATTTAGAAGACCCACATAATGTAATTAGATAATTCTACCATCTAAATAATAATTTGATGAATTACATTATGAACCTAGTGTGCATTGTAAACCAAGAATAAAAGACTATGGTGGAATATTAGATCTTATTATTGATGATACAATAGATGATAATATTGATTCAGCTGATAATTTCTTTAAAGAATGTCATCGAGATACAGATTAAGAATTTTCAGATTGTTTTGAATGGGATTGGAATAATTCTCAATTAAGCAAACTAATAAAAGAGTAAGATCAACTTATTTAAGTTAAATAATATTTACATAGAATATATAGAGATTTAGTATCTGCTTATAGACATTATAGTGCTTATTCACCAAGTAGTGATATTTGGAGTATTTCATTAAATGTTTTTACTGATATTTTTTAATCTTCCTTTGTGGACAATAAGTCATACCTCTTAAAAGATTTGGATATATCATTTAGATAAACAACATCCAAATATATCAATTAAACTAGAACATCTACTTCTCATGCATTATTAAGACATTAATTTATTGAAATATTAGTTAGAATGTCAATGGATAAATATTGTAAATAACCTTTTTTGATGACTCCAATGGAAGCTTTATAAAAAGTGTATGAAGTAGATGGATTATAAAAGAAAATAGAGAGTGTTCAAGAATCACAAACTTGGAGAGATGTTTATTATTGGAGTATGGAATGTAATAGAGTGATTTAAAATAATTAATCAGTTCTTAGGTAGTTGTATCAAGAATGTGTTTAAGTTAGATAATTAAATTATTTTACAAATAAGATTTTTGCATCACCTTAATCCTTTAAAGAATTATTCAATAGAGCTGGATTAATTAATGATGTAAATGCAGAGAGAAATGTATTGATTGCATTTGCATTAAGTGTTCCCCTTGTATTAGATGAAATAAATTAGGATAGATAAATTTAAATGAGTTATTAAGAATTCGTTGAAGCATTAGCTCGAGTAGCAGAAAAATATGGATAGAATAAAGCAGTTATTAGTGCAGAATAATTAGCATTGAAATTATAACATATCATAGGATAATTATAAGAGTATTATTAGATTATTGATGAAAGCAAAGTATAATTCTTATTAAATAATAGATAATCATTCCATAGATGAGACAATCTAAAAAATAAACCAATTACCTATAAGAAAATGTTACTAAATTATTATATGAGATAGATGGATCACCTATGAATGCCCCATAAATCTATGAATATGATTTTGTAGAATGATTAAAATATAATATATATTTCATTATATATATAAATAAAATTTAATGTACATTTAAACTTATCATCATAGTTTTACTTTCTTTTTATAATTAATATAAGCTTAGTCTTTAGATCTTCCTAATGTTACTACATCTCCTGTTTAAAGATCTTTTTAAATATCTTCTTAATCTATTTATCCATCTATTTAATAATTCACTTTTCCTCTCTTTTATTAGATCACTATTTATTTTTATGCCTATTTAGGTTTACTCTTTTATTGTTATTCATCATCCAAGACCATTTTTATAAAATTTCTCATCTTCCTCATTGCTTTATTGAAAAGAGGTAATGATTGATTTACTGCATTATCTAATTATTCACTTGCTAATTCAACATTTTTATATTGTAATCCCATAGCTAATAATAATGCTGCTTATGTTCTACTCATTCTTATGGCTTTCCCACACTTTTAAGAAAAGAATATTCTTATTATATAGAATAATAAAATTACTTGCATATAGATGGCAATATATCTAATATTAAATAAAAGTCAGCCATACTTTTACAATAGTTTTCTAGTCTAGCATAATCACTCAAACTTAATTGTTATCTAAGTTCTTCTTTTGTAATTATATTATCATCTTTTGCAATTTCAATATCTTCATCAACATTAGATGTTGTAACATTTGCTTTCAGAATATCTATACAAAGATAAGGTTCTAAATCCTTAAACTCATATCCTAATAAATTAATGAATCTATTTCTGAAATCATTACTATAAGCATTACATAAATTATCAATTCCAGATCCCTCCTCTTTTACAGATCTCAATACAATACAAGTATATTCTCCTGTTGTATCATTTTTTCTTAAACTCAAATAAGCAGGAGAAAATTGATTCTTACTCCAAAATTTGTAAAGTTCTTAAGTTAAACCAAAAGAAACTCCTAAATAATCAATTTAAGGTGGATAAACTTCACTTAATTTTTTTAAGAGAGAAGGTAACTTCTTCTTTGGTTAAATCAATTGATCTTTATCATCATCTAAAGTAGTCTATTCTCTAAAGTCTATGTGTATCAATTAAGCAGAAGGATCTAAGATTTCCCCTTTGCAAAATCTATTTAATAATTCCATGGTCTTGCTTCCATATCCCATCTTTTATGCATTTGGATGTGTTGCAATTCTAATCACTCTTACACCTGAGTATTAAGGGAATTGATTGTCTAAATAATATTTACTTAAAGTCCATGGAATTAAATCTCCTGATGGTTTCTATTGATTTGTGACTTAATCCACCAAATCTTTTGGAATTGCTCCTTCAAAACATACTTAAACAGCACATAAAATATCTGGCATAGTCTTATCAGTAGGTAATGGACCCAAAAGTACAAATACTGCATGAGCTGGTGCATCTGATAATAATTATAAATCATTAGGTGAATTCTTATAATGTGATGATATAAACAAAGACATTAAATTAAAAAGAAACTTCTCACTTGTTTTCTGTGATGAAAATAAAGTATCTCTATTACATAAATACAATTCGCAATCATTTGGGTGTGGTAACCCTTTTTACAATTTAGGTGCATCACTTGCATCCAATAATAATAATTCATAAAGCCATTTCTCAACTATATCTTTATTACTATATCTAATTGGATCATTCATTTATAGTTCTTTTAATAATCTTGCTTAACCAGTTGGTTTATTTTCTCTTAATTTTTATAGTAACTTCAAAGACAATGATCTACCCGTTCCCTCATATCCATTGATAGTACTGGATAACACTAAAGTATGACTTCCAAACATAGACTTTACAAATTAAATTGGAATTGCTGCTGCCTCATCACAAAACACCAAATCTGCATTGTTAGCTACTTTTACAAAATCTTAAGGTTGTATATACTAAACAAATTGTCTATGTGTTTTGTATGCATTAACTCGGATAACTGCATTATTAAAATCAGGATTTGTTGATTGAATCACATCAAAATGTTGATTCTATCTAAAATCTAAAATCTCCAAACTCTAAACTAAAAATTCAAAGAAAGTAACTAAATTTTCTGGAGAAGGAGCTGTTACAAATATATTACTAAATCCTAATTTGAGAGCAGCTGCAGCAGCCATTCCTATTGCTGCTGATTTTCCTCTACCTCTTGCAGCACTTATTGATATTGTGTATCTGAAAACCTTTTCTTATAAAGAATCAATAAGTCCTAAAATAATTTTGGCTTAGTCTAATGTTTTGCAATTTTTAATTAATTTTTAAGCAATTTCATTAGGAATAGTTTATGCAAACTCAGCAACTTAATTATTATTGATAGGAGTTCCTTGTTCAATCTTTTCTAAGGCAGTTGAAGAAACAGGTAGAAGATTTAATTCGTCATCTACAAAGAGGCATCTTGAACATCTACTCAAACTTATAATAAATCTCTCATTGAATCTAGGTTAGATTTCTTTAAAACTAGGAGTTCTTAATCTAGAATGAATATCCATAGTCAAAGAATATAATTATTTAAGTGAAGACATAGTTTTAATGAGAAAGAGAATGATTCCTCCACCAGCAATAGTTTCAACTGTTCTACAAAGTATATTTGGAGTTAATGCTTCAAAATCTTATAAAATTAACATATTATATGTATTTCCCAAAACCTTTTATGTATCTGCATAATAACAATATCTAATTTCATTAGATGAGAGAAATAAATTGAAAGGTTCATTCATTTGAGTCTCTTCCTTCATTTATTAATTTTTAATTTCAGATTCTCTTTTTTTCTTGTGAGTTGTAAATCCCAAATCCTTAAGGTTTATAAGTAATTGTTTACTTTCTTATAACACCACAATACTTTTGGCTTTTAAATCATACTCAATTTGCTTAGTAATTGATGCATTGTGGCAACTTGATATTTTCCTCTATCCCCAATCATTACAAATATTGAACGAATATGTTCATTGATGCCAGATTGTACAAGTGCTTATATTTATGAATCAAGTTTTTTTTTCATTAATCACAAATTAAATTATATATATATAGATATATATTTATCATTCTTTCAACTAATCACATTTTTATCTGTAAATACTTTCTGCCTTCTATCCTAGATCTGGTTTGAGAGTTGATATTTTTTAGCTAAAACACTACCAAGATGATTGCTTCTCTTAAGCATATTTAGTAATTTTAGATAATTTAAATGTTTGTTTCATTGCCTTAATTTTCTTCTTTTTAGCTTATCTTTATTATTCATTATCAGTTGGTAGATATTTCAAGTTTTCTGGAACTTGAAATTCATCCATTTCTTCAAAATTCATTTTTTTAGAATCATTTAATTGTTTCTTAGCTTCCCTTAAATAAATCAAAGGCACAATTTCTCTATTTGAATTTTTCTTAAATCTTATGTGATACCCTTCTTCTGTTACTTTTTCGATTGTTCCTAAATAATAACGACCATCTGAGGAGTATATTGCTTCACATTATTATCCTACTGTAAATAATTTATTATCTGGAATAGGTTGAACTTTAATAAAAATGGCATGCATTTTCACTACTTCTTAATAACCAATAAATTAAATATCTGCTTCTTATTCTTCTGTATCAATTTAAATAAGCTTTGCATTATACCATTTTCTATCTTATTCATGATAAGCTTTAGCTAATTTATCAATATCTTCTCCATTGAGTCTATTAACACTAAATAAATTATCTTGTGTTTTTTATAATGATGCTATTTCCTTTTCTTGTGCTTCTTTAGCTAATAACAATTCATCTTTGATATTTTTTAATTCTGCTATAGTTGAATTTTCTTCTTCATGAGAAAGTAAAAGATTCACTTTAAACATATGATTTTTCAACATAATCAAAGTTTTATAAGCCTCAATAACCTTACTCTAATCCAATTATTAAACAGGAGGTTAGTAATTCTCTGGTGGATCATAATAATCAAATGAATCTATCTTTTATTTTTTATATGCTTCAGACATTTTATTATATAATATAATACCTAAAAAATATTAAATAAACTTCTTTTAGAAAAATTGGCATAATTCAAGGAATAACATAAATTGACATAAACCATAACTAAAAAATCCCTATTAATTGATATATTATGATTGGATAGAAGATCTATACTTATATTAATGAGTATGTATTTTTTTAATTGGTTTCACTATCAAGTATGTGTATTACAAATTAAAGTTAAAATGATTATAAATTAAGAATTTTAATATTTGAATTAACCTGTTTATTATTAATATAGATTGTTTACTTGAAAAGCATCAATAACAACAAAAGAAAATCCAACATCTATTTTATTTAATAACAAAATTGAGATAATTATTTGAACAGTACAATAAAGGTATACTGTAATCTTAAAAGAATGATTATTAATTCTTTCATTATATAATAATTAATATAAGTGATTTATTCTTTATATATATATATTTTTCATTAATCAAAACATTTCAGTTATTATTAATGCGTTGCTTCTTTCTATATCCCCTTGTAAATGTGTTATTTTAATTCTAGGCCTAAGTATTATTACTTTAGATGGAATCAAAAGCAAATAGATCTAATGGTATGTTTTAATAATTACTTTAATCTTATTTTTTATTAGTATCTTGAAAAAATGAAAGTACATCCTATTTAGTATATATATGATTGATTGTATTTTCCTCCTAACAACAGTTTGGATTGGAGTTTACCATAGAGGGATTTGATTAAAATAGGTTAATGCTTGATATTTGAAATGAAGATTACTGCATTTATGGATAAGGATTCTATGACTGGTAACCAATCCATGGAAAACTGGATTAACATTACTAAAAGGCACCAGGTTAGCAGTAATATTTCTATTCAAAATTTGATGAATAGTAATTTTAAATTGGTTATTGATAATTATTGTTTTAAGTAAAATTAAATTAATCTGATAATGGTATTTGATCAATGATTTCCATTTGCTAATAAATTAAGTATTAATCATTCTTTTAATTAAGTTACTATTAGGCATATAAATTTTAATATTAATATTAATCTTAATAACTTTAATTTTGTACAAGAACATTAAAATTAAAAAGTTAATTATTAGTTTACATTTTAAATAAATCTATAGGATTTTGATTTTAAGTAATTTACTATTATTGATAAAAATTTTAAGTATTCTCTGTTATAAGACCTTATGAAAAATATTAACTAACTTAATCTGAGCTAATATGAGAACTAGTATCTAAAAATGGGTTATTTTATTATAAAATTTAATTAGTTTTCATATTAAATTCTTTTGATTTATAATTCTCTTGAATAATTTTAGAATTCCTTGTTGTACTTTCACAATTCATAGACAATAATGTATTCTAAGAGAAAGAACTATCAAGTTTTTCATCTTGCTATTTTTGTAGTAACTCCTTTTGAAAAATTTATTCATTTTAAATTTATTATTAAATTTAGTCTTTGTTTTACTCTAATATACTTCTATTCTAATTACTCTCTAATTTCTATATTGGATCAGATAAGAATACATTTTAATCTTTATTATCTTCACAAGAATCCTCTTTGATTGTATTGACTTAGTTTTGTTGACATTTAAAATCTTCCTATTTAAATTAGATTTCAGATTACAATTTTTGTATTTCTTTTTTGTTTTCATTTTTATTTTAAAGATTACATTAGATCGACAAATTTATTATTTCTGAATTAAATATCAAATTTCTTTATTTTTTAATTTGCATTGGTGATTCTGACCTGTTTTAAGATATTTAATTTTAATCCATAATTATATTATTTTTATGCTCATCTGGACTTCTATTTTGTTATAATTCTTTGTTTACTTAAAGATTGCTTTTTTTCACAATATCAGGATGAAAGATAGAATAACGTTTATTTTAAATTTCAAGAGAGTTATCAATAGAGTATTTTTCTGATATTGAGGAATCAGTTTATTAAGAAGAGGAAATATGTTCTATATTGAATACGGTCTCTTAAGTTTCTCCTTATGTATTAGTACCAGTAGAATTTGAAAAACATTAATTTTCTTAAATAAATTATTTGAAGTTAACAATGTTGCAAGAATGTCTATTTTGAGTTTCAGAAATCTTATTTTTTTAATCACTCAACTATTGACAGCCAATTTGTTAATTTTATTTAATGATTGCAAAAGATTAAATTTCAAATTAATTTATTTGAGATATTTATCCATTTGTCTATCCTTCTTACTACTAAGAAGGACTTACTGTTTCGATGCTATTGTCATTGTACTTGATTTTTTTAATTGAATGATTGACCAGTGAACCTATGGAATTTTCTTATTTTAATTCAACATTTAAATTCTAGGATTTTTTATTAAACTTAAAGTCTCTATTTTATAAGTTGGCTATTGAAAATAGAAATAAAAAATTACCTTCCATTTTATTAGATTTTTCAATTTTAGCATGATTTTTTTTAAATTTTATTTGTTCCTTTGTATTGGTAAGAACAGGTTCCTAATCTTTTGGTTACATTGGTTTATTGGTATTGGCTTCGTCAGATATTTAATTTTGATTTTAGTCAAGTTCTTTGATATATAAATCAAAGGGATATAAGGGCTTGCGTTTTGAAGTTGGAATATGTTTCTTGTTAGGTATAATGTGATCTACAATTACAAGTTTATTTTAAAATTAATAGGATAGTTCTTTATCTTAATTTTGATCATTATAGTATTGTATCGGTTAAATTGTGCTTGATGGGTTAATTGAAGGTTAGAATAGATCTTAAATCTTGTTTTTTATCTTTGTTATTATGCCTGGTTTAAAGTTTTGATTAGAACCAAAAGGACTAAAGGTAGATAAAGTAGATAACTTATTCTCGAACAGAATTTTATGCATAAATTAATTAATATATTACAATATTTAGATAATCTAGATGACAAATAATAATATGTTTTAAGAGAACCAAAATGTATAATACCAAATAATTATAACTAATCACAATTAAATATCCCATTTCTTTCTACCATTCAAATCCCTATTCTAAAGTATAATTATTAACACTTACTTAAAATAGAATTTCATCCATTGGAGATCTCTTTGATTAATTACATTTTATTCCATTTTTACATTAATTTGGTAATCCATTACCAGTTATTGGATTTCTCTAGATTTGTTTACTAATTAAAGTATAGATCATATTTTCCTTATTGGTATAATCAAAAATTCTATTAGCAGCATCGTTTTCTTTCACTCTAGTTAAGGATATGGAGACTTAAGGTCTCTTATAAAATCCAGATTAACTTGTTTTTTTGTGAAAATCAACAAATGGACAATCTCTTTCGATATGTGGAGGTTTAATAAAATCTACTGAATGAGTTAATAAATCTCTTTTGCTTTGATTTCTAGATGGAGAAGGTCTTCTTCTATATCTATGATTCAATTATTTAAATTGTTACTTATAAATTTCATCTCTCTTTGGTATCATATCTTAAAGAGAAGATTCATATTTGCATTAATTGATTCTTATTTAACTCTTATTTTACTTTGTCAAACCTAATTCAAAACTTGTAGCCTATTAAGCAATCATTATCTAATATTACATTTTTGTTGATACGACTTCTTTCAGGTTGTTTAACGTATAATTAACATTAATTAAGTTTAAATTAAGCTGAAGCTTAAGAAAAATGTCCTTAAGGGAAATGCTTTTTAGATAAAATGTTTTTCATCTCAACGAACTTTTTATTATTATTTTTGCTTATATAATAAGTGATTTGTATATGAGAATTAAATTGACAATTATTATAATTTATTAAATGTTACCTAGGATATCTTAGAGTCAATAAATTCATTCAATACACTATTCAGAAGAAGTAACATTAAATGAAGTAAAAAGAAGAAAAAAAGAATTGGAATTATAGGCATAAAGTGTAGAGAATAGAATAAGGTAACTTAGAAATGAAGAAGGTAAATTAATTAAAAGAATCAATTAAACAGAATAGTTAACATCTGAAGTATATCAATAAAAAGTAGCAGCACATTTGAAAGTAATAAATTAATTCATATTCATTATAGAAGTAATAAAAATAATAAAAAAATGTACTTTATTATAGAAATTCATAGAATGATTCAAAAGAATTTACAGAATAATCTATTGGTAATGAACGAAATAAAGAACTTTATATAAAAACAACAATAGAAAGAAATTAATCAAGAAAAGTCAAATAAGAATTTAGATAATATAAGCATGATGAGGCTTAAAATTATAGAAAATTATTATAATATGAACAATTTAAGTTTATAGAGGAATAAAGAAAATGGCATGAAAATTAAAAATTAAAAGCAGCTTTAAGAAAACAAGAGTAAAATTTATCAGAAATTCTAATTCGAGAAAAATTAAATGAAAAAAAAATCAAAATCAAGTAAGAACAGGATAAATTAAAAGTTTAAACAATACAAGAAAATGAAGAAAGAGAAAAACATATTAAATAATTAGAAATAGAAGAGTTGCATATTGTACAAAAATTATAAGCAACATAATAAAGAGAAAAAGATGTTAAAGGAAAATTAATTGCTGCAACCAGATTATAACCAGACTAATTTGCTAAAACATTTCATTCTTTAAATAATACATCATTAATTGCAGAATAATCAAACATATAAAATAATGTATAAATTTAATTTATATAAGAAATAAGAAGATAATTTAAAAGAAAATTAATAAAGTCAAAGTAAAAATGAACAAATAGAAGAATAAAATAATGAAGGCCAGTAAGGTACACAAACTGAAGAATGATTTCACACAATTTATATTATCTATATTAAAGATAAATTTACAATTTATTAATACTCAAAATAATTTTTGTTTGATATTAAACTAGCTTAATTAAAATGTTTAAGAAAAACTAATTTAATTTAAGACTACTTGCTCAACTATTAGAGTTTGAAAACAAAGCCTACATACTACCTGATCATTTAATTAATATTTTACTGATTTAACACTCACTCATTAATATATCCTATCTCTATTAAAGAAATATAAAATCATGGATCTACATATTGGTACTTTTTGCAAGGCCTTAGTTAATAATAAATATTGAATATTTGGACTTTTTTTTGCTTGCTTATATTGTTCTATGGTTTGTATTTTAATTCAATCAAAATTTTTATGGGACTTCCCTTACTAGTTTATTTAATACATTTTTGAAAACTGCATTTTTTAATTTTATACTTGAGTAAATGTAGGACAAATTAGGAATTTTTATTGGTTTATTAATTAGCATATAATAATTTTTTGATGTTTTACTAATATAAGGAACACACTCAGTAAATACCATTAATTTTTAAGTCCCTTATTCAAATTACTTAAATATCATAGATTTTATATTAAATATTGTGCTGATTTATTTTTAATTGTTTTAATTTGATTAATTAGTCATATCAATATTAGCTCTAATTAAATCATGCTTTTAGTTTACATTAATTATTTACTATAATAACTATAGAAACAGTTTAATTAGAAAAATAGTGGCATTTTCTCATTTGGCAACAATTGTATTTGGAATAATTGATTTAATTAATTATTAACATTCATACACAATAACATTATTGCCTTTATTACTAAAAATAATACTATAATAATAATTCTCTAATCATAATATTGATGATCCAATTTTAAAGGCTTCGATATTACAATAAGAAGGGAAAGTTTTTTAATGTTTTATGGTTTTAAACAACCTATAGAATTTAGAGATTATGAGATAAGCAAAATGCAATCAATTAATGAAATTATGTATTACTTAGATAATTGTTAAAATATCAAAGCCTAGTTAAACCTTAAAGGGAGTATGTTAATAGCTGATGAAAAATGATGAATAAAACATCTTACTATCAAATTAAATAAACAGTTTGATTGAAAACAAATTGTTTTTGCTTCAAAATTTTCAAGATATCAATTTCAAATAGTTGCATCATTATACTGATTAAGTTAATTCTATAAGTAATCAATTAGAAAAATTACATAGTTAATAAAATAGTATGATGATCCAATCATTATAAGTGTTTTTTTATTCTGAAATTTTGAATGATTTGCTCAAGGCTGAATAAATTTAAAATAGTTTTTAAACATCATAAGAAACATAAATTAAATTTAATGATTCAATATTGTCTAAGTTAATCTATTTAGTAGCCAATTATTAAAATAATAAACTAATAATTAAATCCATATCTAGTAATGCTCCAAAGACTTTTTGCAATAAAAACTTTGATGATCTTATTCCTATGGGAGTTAGAGAATGGCATTCATTACTTGTAGATAAGTTTGTTACTGATGGTTAATCAAAATATGTTAGAAATTTAAATAATAATTATATTGCTAATGAGAATTTCATAGAAAATGTTTAATTTGCTATTGACATTATTTATACTGACTAAGTTGATTTTATTTGTTTATTCTAACCTACACTATTGTAGACTAAAACAGTAATAATAAATCAGGAATATTAAATTACTTCAATGAGTTCAGATTTTAGTGATTTCATTAATTTAAGCAAATATTTTCAAATAGGTTAATAAATTGATAAATTTATACCTTCTGTTACTTAGATTACAGAAACATGTTATTTAGAAAACATGATAGTAATTTAGTCAGATTAAATTCTAAGCTCCAAAAATTTTGTTGATAAAAGAGCTGAAATGAATTATTATTGTGATGTCAATATCACAGTTAAAATGAATAATTAGAAAATGCTGTATATGATTATATAATTTGAGAATTTTAAGAAATAATTAATTAAAAAAGGTGAAGATTCAATTATAGAATAATAAATTGTTTAGAAGGATACTACATTTTAGATGATTCCTTATGAAATAGAAAATAATGTAATTTTGGATCCTTATGAGTTTTCAGAAGATTAGTAAGATGGAAACAATATGTAGAATGATATTTACATAGATGAAAACACTTTTGCTTAATAACAAATCTTTACACCTAGGGATGATGAAGTATCACTTGTTAAATTTTAAAGGGTTGCAGAAAGATTTAAATCTTAATTTAAGAAATCTTAATTTTAAGAAGAACAATAAGCACAATTTTATGATGTGTAATCTTAAGTTTCTTCATTGAAATAATTTAGAAATTCTAACTTTTATCGTAAATATGAACTTTATAATAAATTTCTATAATACATTCCTTATTATCGGTTACATAAGTTGATTATTGCGATTATGTTTCTGTTATGCTTTTTTCAAATTATATTCATGATTATTGTATTTATATAATATATATTTAGTAATTAACAAGTATGAACCTAATAAAATTAGCAGAAGATGTCAATTTATTAGAAATTAAGAATTTAATATTTTAACCAATAGAATTGTTTTTAGTAACTAGATGGACATTATTTAATTATAAAAATTAATTGAATGATAAATTAATTACATAAGAAGAGTATACAAATAGAACAGGTTTTGCCTTATCTAATTTAGATTTAGGGTATGATTAATTGAATTAAAATATATAATCAGTCTTGTTCAAATAAGAATTGCAAGCATTATTGTAAGTTAAATATTTTAATGCTTATTAATACATAGATACTTACAAGAATGAATAATATAATATGACTTTGAGAACAGCCATTTAAGTTTTATTAAATTTTTAATATACACTTAAAATGAATTATCAAATTGAAAAAACTGTTGCTATAGATTCTCCATAGGTTTTTTATAGTTATAAAAACTATAAGGTATTGAATGATATAGCTTAATAACTTAATCTAGATGTAGTATCAGAAACACTCACAAGGGCAAATTTAATTTAAAGGAATATTGAAATAATTTTAGTTATTAATTAAACTTTACTGTTATTACTTTTACTTTTAATTTTGACTTTGCAATAAATCATTGATAGAAGATTAAAGTAGTGTATACACCTCAAGTAATATGTTAATGAAAGAGAATTGGAACTTGAAATAAAGAAATATTAATAATGTCTAAATTAAATTAGGATAGATAATTCTTTGAAATTTTAATATAGATTAAATATTGAGTTAAAGGAATAATAATTTTAATAAGTTTAAAATTATGAGATACAAGCAAAAATTAAATTATAAAAGATTTCAAGTAATTCTATTATTAAATATGGTGTATATTTATCTGTAATATACATTATGTTATCATTTAATCATTTTGTGATTTATTTTTTATAAAATAACTTTCTATAAAAATATCCAGAAACAACACTTTTTTTAGAAGGAATTACAAATTTGGGTGTTGATTTTCCTTGTATGTTTGCATAACGTGAAATATTATTGGAAAGGAAAAGGCTGTTTTATTTAACATAAGAGGATTTTGATAATATTTATTAAAGAATCTTATTAGCTTTGAACAACACTGCTAAATTTGATTCATTTCAAAAAGATTTTTCAAAGTATTTATTATTTCTAATTTAGAATATTGGTAACATAAAAATTTTAAGATTATTATAAGTAATTATAAAAATCAAATTTATGTGACTATATTCCTATTAACTTAAAGTAAAAAAGTGATATTATATGTCCATAAATCTTTAATCAGAATATGTTACTAGGTTTAAAGGCAGTGTTAATTTATAGTTATAATTTAATTTCAAAAGAAATAGAAATTAATAAATTTACTAAAAGATTAACAATTGTATATAATGAATTAGATGGTGTTTTTATTTTATCATAAATCATTAAGAATATAAATGCACAATTAGTTTAGGATTTAAAAGATTTAACATATTAATTAGACTAAATTTTATTTGTACAATATTTTATTGACATTATTAGATAATAAACATTTGTTATATAGTATCAATTTCATTCATAATTTTGATTTGGATACCGAAATTGGCAATAAGATTCATTAATAATTCTAAGCAAATTGTTTAATTTGTTTAGATTTTACCAAGTTATTCTTTCTTCACTAATGATTTGTTTGAAAGAATTTTGAGGAGTTTTTTAAATCAAAAATGAATTTATGAATATTGCATTAGCCAATGTATTATTATACTTATTTATTCTTTTTTTTTATTATTCAAATTGTTATTGTGAACAAACTAAGATTAATTATTGCTTATGTATTGTTTAAATAATAATTAAAAATTTGATCCAGAATTTAAATGAGAATAATTTTACTTCTAATTTGAATAATTTTTTCTTGTAAATTGTCAGAAAGATTGATAAACACTCTTAAATTTATTCTCTTCATTGAACATATCATAAATCTAATATGAAAATAATTCTTCTTGGTTGTAAATTTTAGCATTAATGGCTACTTCATTTGTTGTATATAATTTAATCAACTAAATAAACTATGGAATAATAAGATACTAGATTTTATTAAAAATTATTTCAAATAATAGTGTGATAAAATAATTAACAAAATATAAATTTATTAGTCTATTTTAAAACTTTATTTTTAGATGATCCAATTAAAAGAACTATGAGATAACTTATAAATGATGATTATAATTATAATTTTTATAGTAAAATTTAATACAGAATGTTCTCTTATATTCATTTTACAAAATCTTTTCATTACTCATTCTATTTCATGCATTCTATTTAAATATTCTCTAATTGCTTTGTTTCTCTTAATTAAACTTAATGGAATATTACCTAACAATAATGTCGTTTTCTTAATCTAAATGGAATATAAAAGATAAAAATTTACTTCATTATTTATTTTACTTGCAGTTGGCCACCAAAAGAAAAGATAAATCAAGACTAAAACAACTAAAAATACTATAAAAATAGCTACAGAAGTTGTTGTATTAGTGTCAACATCTTTTTATACACATTACAAAAATAAATTTGTAGTAAATTAAAATATTTACCTAAGATACAGATCTTAAAGTATATCTAAAATTATATCAATATATTTTACTAATTTCATTTTTTTAAGTGTTTGTGTATAGAATAGATAATGCTTTATTGTAGGTTGAATTGGATGTAAAACTGTAAAGAGTACCTGCGATAGTATAAGTTGGATCTTTCATGATGTTATGATATTCTTATAATTATGATCTAATATCTTCAAAATATCTTGAGAGTGCTAATGATAAAGATTAATCTATGATGCCCTCAATGAATGACTAACAGATATTAATATCAATATTTATAATTTAAAGTAAGTATGAACATGCCCCAGATTTCATTAAAGAATCAAAATGAGTATTATATATAGGATTATGATATTATATGTTTGTGGAATGTTCTTTTTAGATTTTAGTATTGAGATCGTATAAATCCTTTACAAAAGTAGATGAAATAAGATAAGATGAGTTGCCTTAAACTTCAAATGTTGGATCTATAATCATCTACCTAATAACATTATTAGAAAATGTTATATTAGGAACTAATTAGCTAGTTGCTTCTATTTCAATAATTAATGAATTAAAGGCATTTTCTAAATAATCTGCAATTAAAAAGTGAGCTAGAAAATATCCTAATAGCATAATAATAGAAATAGCAAATTTAAGATAAAAATTACGCTTGTTTTTTAAATCATATTTATATTTCTTTCTCTTTTTGTGTCTTTCCAAATATTCTTCATCTTCATCTTAGACTTCATCATCATCCATAAATCCTTCATTATCTCTATGTAATTCATCATCTTCTTCACCTACTTAAAGTGAATTAAAGTATCCCTCACAAATATTCACCAATTTTTTAACTTTATTAATTTAAATTTATAAAAATAGTTTCATTATAATCTCTTAATTCTAACTAACCAAATTAAACATACATGCAATTAATGGTACTGATACTACAGCAAAAGTACAAGCAACAATAAATAAAGTAATAATTATGGATGATTAATTTAACTTCTCTTTTAATTGAGATCCATAAATATTTGCACTCTATACTACAGCATCAAAATAATTATTAAGTAAATTATAACTTATAAAAAATTGAGATTCTGAATTATATCCTTAAAGTAATTCTAATGCCTTAGATAAAATTTAAGCTGTTGCTTAATTTAAATCCACTAACTATGTTGATAGAGTTCCACTCTAATCTCTTCCAGTCATTTTTACAGAATTAGTTCTAATTAAATCAATTTAATTTCCTTCAACAATTGCTGATTATAAAATGAATTACAATTCTTAAAAATTTGTAATACTCTAATTCAATCCTTATCTTTACTCAGCAATACTATTTGTTTAATCAATAAATGGATTTAATTAATTCAATAAATATAATTCTACTGTTTACCATAAAATTCTTTAACCTAAAGCAACTCTTTAATTACTATTAATAACATTCTTATAACCATCATAGACATCAAAAAACAATTATTATGATAAGATATAATTCAAAAGACCTAATACTCCTAAGAAAATAATAAGAAATGAAGCATTCCATCTAAAACATGTTAAACTAGATTAGTTAGCACTTCTGCTTTCCTTTAGAAATTAAACAAATGTCTTTTTTGATTTATAAACATTTGTATTACCATTCTCTTATTCTTAATCTTCTTCCTATTTTGATGGCTATTATCCTACTATTTTAGATTATCCATCTTCTTCTTCTTCAATTTCAATAATCTTATATTCATCTGAATCAAATAATTACCCTCCTATTAAAATCATTGTTTTTATTCCCAAAGATAAATCATTAATTTTATCTTCTACTTTTGCTATTGGAGGTTTGTCATCATCATTTTTTTATGAAAACTCTAAAGTTTCATCTTATTTTGAATTAGAAATAGCTGACATCTAAAAATTCTAATCAGAAATATATTCTCCTACAAATTTATATATAAATTAATCAGGAAGTTTAGTATTGTTATCTTTTTTATATTACTTTTTCTATAATTCAATCTTTTCTTTCATTCCTGGTATTTCTTTTGAATCAAATTAAAATATGAATTTTTAGTTTTAATTCAATGGTTTTCTTACTGAAGCTAGACCATGATCAGAAGGAGTTTATAATATAGATTTTTCAACTCTAATTTATTCTAATTTAATTATATAACCAAATAATTGAGCTTATCTTTCATCTTTTTTATGATGTTAAGATTAAGGAACATTTAATGTAACATTAGTTTACACTAAATTACCTTCTTTATTCTAATTATTCATAAATCTATTCACACATATAATAATCTCACTCACATAAACTTAAAACTATTACTAAATAAATTAATCTCTACTCTTATATTAAACAGTAGTTTCATAACCTTATTTACTCATAAATTCTTATTTGAACTCTTCAAATTATGGTATTAGATCAGAAACTTAAGTTTTCTTCTTTGAAATATAATTGAGATCAATGTGGAATAAACTAATAAATGAAGCACTAATATTTTCTATGCACATATCAAAACAATTAACAATCATAAAAGCTTAATTTTTAAAATATCGTTCTTGTTTTATAGCAGCAAAGAATTGAGATCCATTTAGTAATGATGGTATATATCTGATATAAATGAAGAATGGAAAAATGTATCCAGATTTATGTTTCCCTATCAATAATCTTTCTCTATTTATTACTCTACTCTCTTAACTATAAGTATAGCCTTCTAAAAATTGATCATGATATTAAGCATAAATATTTGGCATAAGTACATTAATTTTTCTATCAAGCAATTCTGATTTAGTATATCCAAATGTTTTTGCACATGACTAATTTAAACCTAAAATTCTACTGAAGTTACCATCTTCTGCTGATATACTGATTAAGGCTGTAGATTCATTAACAAAATCCTTTAAATTATTAATAATTTTCCCTCTATCCATTTCTAATGTCTATAAATTCTTTAATCTTTCTACAACATCTTCAGCTTCTTCTCTATCATTAAGTATATCTATCAAATATCTGGAATATATCATTAACAATGTTGGTGGAATATCAAAACTAATTTTCATAATTCGTTTCCATTAATCATCCAAAACTTTGTCAACATACAACATCCTTAAACCTACTTCATACAATTTACCAAGATCTGGAGTATCTTCTCTTAATTTTATCCAAAAATCTAAATGTAATTATGTAGACTTTTCTATTAACATCTTAATTTCTCTTAAATTATTTTCAGCTGTGAATTCATTTACATTTGTCAAATTCCCAGAGTCAAACATTTGTTCTTCTATTATCTTCCTCAATCTGAAGATTAAGAATTACTAATCTAAATAAGGTTTTTCTTAATCTGCTAAAGCTAGTTCTTACAATGCTTAAATGGAAGATTGCATTTTTTCAAATAAAAATAAAGCATGTGAAATTCTTAATTCAATACAATTAGGATAACGAGTCAAACTTAAAACATATATCTTTTCTACAATATAAATTAATATGACATATTGGTTTTTCATTTATAAATCTTTAACTCCCTTCTTAAATTTTTCTATTCTTTTATCATTCATATTTTTTGGAGAACAAGGACAATCATCTCTTTTACAAGTTACTTTATGATACTCTACAAATCCATCCAATAATGATGCAATACTTTCATCTTTATCATAATATCCAACCAATTTAGTTAAGTATTATAATAATTACAAAGATTAATCTAAAGAATCAAACTTATTTGAATCTGACATCATTACTTCATATCTATATTCTTTACGTACCAATATTATAATTAATAATAATGGAGTACATATTACCCATAATTAAGGTGCTCCATCATAATCTGTATTTTCTAGTATTAATCCTAATACTACCATCATCATAGTCCATAGAATAATCATATGTTAGCCATTTAATAATTTGGCGAAGTAAATGTTTAAATAAATACTAGATTTATTGAATGAATGAAATAGTTTAATAGAAAATAGTGTTAAGATTATAATAATCAATAATCTTTAATTTTGTACATCCAAAATTGTAAAACATAGAACCATCACAACTTTAAAAATTAAAAATATTAAATCTTCTCTACCTGTGATTTTACATTAAGGATTATTGATCTAAAATCGAGATTCAAAAAACATTAATGTAACTAATGCGCTAACAGCAATTAATATAATCAGAGCAATACAACATAATAGAACGTGTAATAAATAATTTCCATTATAACATTATTAATCTGTGTATATCTTATGAATATGAGTAGTGTTATCACAATTGAATATTGTTAAAAACAATTACAAAATAGGCATGAATAAAACATAATTTAATACTTCAAAAAATATTTTTAGAATCATTAAAGTACCAGTCATTCTACCTAAACTTGCTGATTTTAAAGCTATGAATAATACAACTATTAATAAGAGCATTATTAATCCCATTACAATATAATTCACTAAAATATAAGTTTAGAAACTTAAATTTTTCAAATAAGGCTAAATCATAAAATAACTAAAAAAAGAGTTGAGAGCAGATGTCCATGACTTCACTTTCCAAAGCGAAGAAAACTATATAATTTATTATTAAACATTACTTCATCAATGAAAAAGAAATGGAATACTTATAAACTTTCAATAAGTATAAAAAATACATAAATAAAGAATGGGAAATTATCTCCTAAAATTAAATTATGTACTATTTCGAAAAACATTATTTTAAATGAGTGTTAAATCTTGTCCAAATTTGTTTTATCATCTTCAAACAAAGAAGTTCTTTTCATTTTTATAAATTTTATATTTATATTACTAAATTTTAATTATTATATATTATGATAATACAATAAACATAATCTAATTACCCCAATATCAATCTATCCAATTTATTTATTCAATTTCTTTTATTTTATTGTGTTCACCTAATCCTTCAAGTTACTTTATTATTTAATCTATATTAGGACGCACACTTTGACATGGATGAATCATTTATTTCATTAAATATATTACAGATTTATCTATACCAATCTTTTCAATTTTCATTAATATCTATGTTTAATCAACTCCATAATTCATTATTTGATCTCTTATTTTCTCTCCTTTAAATTTATTTTTAATATAAATACCTTCAAACAATTACTCTTTTGTAAATATTTCATAAAACACACAACCTAAAGACCAAATATCAACTTTATTGTTTATTATAACTTTATCTTAAATCATTTCAATTGCCTAAAAAGCAGGTGTTCCAATATTCTATATTATTTCTTAATTTTAAGTTCTCACAAATCCCATATCACATAACTTAAATGAATTATCAATTAACAAAAAGTTTTCAGGCTTGATATCACAATGAATCAAATTAAGCGAATGAAATTCTTCAACACAGTAACTAATCTTTAGATTGCAAACAGAATTACCTTTTTACAAAGGTTTATCTTTTCTGAATCCAAAAAATTTTATTATTATTGTATATATCTATAAAGATCTAAAGAACCTAATTCCATTACAATTATGTAGTATTTCTCATATTAAAAATGATCAAAAAATCTTATTATACGATTATGAGTTTATTTATCTATTAGTTTATTGATTATATCAATTTCATTCTAACTTCTTCTAAAAAGTAATTTAAGAGCAACTAATTTCTCAATTTTCATCTAATATATTTAGACAGCCTCAAATACATATCCTTCATATCCCTCTCCAATTATCTTTCTAAATTAATATTGTTTATCAGGGTTGTTAATATTTGATATAGTTTTGTTGATAAAATATCTAGGAGTAATTCTTTGTTGCATGTATTTTTAAAATATATTCTAAAAATATAATTATTAAATTAAGCTATTTTTATAACAAAAAAAATATAATCTGTAAATTTAGAAGACATTTATCTATTATGATCAGATTAATATATTTATAGACTGATTCTTTTTGAATAGATAATAAAAATCATTTTAGTCCTTTTTTAAATAGACTTGAAAGTACTATTGAAATAAATTTATAAAGAGTTAATGGATTTGTGTAGAAACATAGGATTAACAATTTAGAATCTGAAGAATCTCAATTTCAGATTAAACAAAGGAATAAATACAAAAAAAGTGAATATATTAATAAGGTAATTAACAGAAATTATCAAATGAAAATTGTTATCAGTTTATGATTAAGATGTCTGGATACTTTTTAAATATGAATATATTCAATTAAAATTAATGATATTTCAATTTAATATATATAATCTATTTCACAAATCGTCACGATGATTTCCTTTACGATCATCATGGAATTCATGATTTGAATGTTCCTTAATAAAGGTTATCAATCTTTCCTTTTGGATTTTGTTTACTTTTTGAATAAATTTGGTGTAGTTTTTATTTCCTTTATATAATCTGATCTTATAGATATCAGTTGGGTCTGAGAAATCACTGAATTCATTTTGAGTTACATCGGCAATAGCAAATTTGACTTTGCTAATTTAAGTGATCAACTTAGCTACTTCAGCATATTCTGGTAAAAGGGATTGACTATAATAAAAATCATTAAATATACTGTTCAGAGTCATATGAATTATAATAGAAAATGACCCAATCGTCAGATGAGTTTATAACTCTTTAATATGAATTACCTGTGAGTATTTCTACATGTTGTGAATAATTTGGATTATCTAATTTTTAAGATTTAAAATGTTTTTAGGCTTTTCCATTTTTAAAATCAAGAATAAATTAGTCGATATTCTGTTTAGTAAATGCTTAATTGAATTTGTATTTATAGACACCATACTTTTGTAATCCAAATAAGGCAGGTGTTCCAGTGAAATCACCAATTTATTTTTAGAGTTCAGGAAACAATTGATTTGTAAGACTGCATTTGATAAATAATAAATGATCTTCATGAGGATGATCAAGACTAATGGATTTCAGTGCATCATGAGCATTTCTATCTTTCATTTATGTTTCATCAATCAATAATATTAGGGTAGATCTATCTTATTTGAATATCTTCTTAGCAACATCTTCATTATATTCTTAGAGTCTCTAAAACCAATTAGTTTCAATAAAGGCCTTTAAATCAGAAACTTTGATCTATTTTGGTTAATAAACAACAGGAGATTTATCATATTTCTTGAAGGCCACTAAGGAATCGGTAGGACCAAACCCTAATTCTTATTATACGTTTTCTAAAAAGGTATGATAAAATTCCAAATTTCCATATGCATGACTATAATCCTTATATCTTTTGTAACCTCTATCATCTTCATTTTCAGCCATATACAAAAACATCAATTGACTTTAAGATGTCAAGTCTTTGATTTATTGAATAGTTTTTAATTCCTTAGTACCTTAATTGAGTTATTCATACATCCACATAATGACACTGTCACTAGTTCTAGGTCCTTCAAATTTCTTGTATTTTTTGCCATTATCTTAAGACAAGATGACAGAAGGAAATCCATTGACTTCAAATTGTTTGGCAATATCTTTATAAGTGTGACCATCAACTTTGGCAAAGATAAAGCCTTCTTCTTTTAATTACTTTGCTGCTTTTTCTACTTCAGGTTGGAATCTTTCACAATGACCACATTATGGAGTAAAGAAGAAGATCATGGAGATTTCATTCTTTTCAAAGAATTGTTTGTAATTCTTATCAAAAACTACATGCAAATCATTTTCCTCTTTTGCTTGAGCAAAGAGAATCAAAATAGAAAACGCAATTTGGAAATACATAAATTAAAAATGTATACGTATGTTTCTAGAATATTTTAATAATTATGTTACTTTAAATCTGTGTTCTGGCAATCGCTCTTTCATTATCCTTGGCCTAAGAAGATTCAGAATATGAACTAAAGACTAAATCAAAACGTTAAATTTATGATGATCCAGTATTATCTATATTTTAATTAGTCAGGATCCTTATAGGAATCTTATTTAATGGTTGAAAGATGGTAAAGCAGAAGTGTCTAAAATTTAAATTGAAGTTAAGAGTGAAGGTTATAGAACACTTAGAGCCTCTCAATTTATTCGATAAGGAGAGTGGGTACTCTTTATTCCTCGCACTCATTATCTTTCATTGGAAGAAGTCAAGAAAAGTTGTCTTATCAACAGAAAGATGATTTAACTCAATTATATTCCTAATAATATTCAAACATACTTTGTTAATCATTTATTGTAAGAGAATAGAAGGTATATAAATAATATAATTGAAATAGATAAAATTCCTTTTGGAAACCTTACATTGATGTGTTACCAAAAGATGTAAGTGGATTTCCAACTTATTTTGATGCAGAATAAGATGCACTACTTAAAGGATCACCAACTTTATATACAGTCATGAATCAAAGAAAAATCTTTAGAGAGGAATATGATAATTTAAAGGAGGCTGTTTAAGAATTTTAAAGATATGGATATACTTATAATGATTTTATTAAATTTAGAATTCTAACAATATCTCGTAGTTTTCCTGTTTATATAGGTGAGAATGAATAATAATAATTATTGGTTCCTTTAGCTGGTATTATATTAATTAATAATATGTAGATTTTATCAATCATGATAATCATGGATTTTTATAATATGGATATTCTCCTGATGCAGATGGATTCTTTATGTAGGCTGTTAGAAATATCTAAAAAGGAGAAGAATTATTTTATAATTATGGTTAATGGTCAAATAAATACTTTTTTATGAATTATGGATTTGCTAGTTTAACAAATCCAATGAATTAATTTGATTTTGATGTTTGTTTAGATAGAAATGATAAAATGTTCAATTTGAAAGTTGATTTAACTAGAGGAAATATTTGTTGGGGAAATCGTTTGGTCAATGAAACTGATCATGATACTTTCAGATAATCTTTGGCTACTATTAGATTTGTTCAAATTAATAAATTAGATGATTTCTTATAATTAGAGTTGGATGTTGAAGATTACAATTAGTTTTGGCCAGGATGGCATACTACACCAAAAACAATTGAATTAGAGAAAGCTACATTTAAAGCCTTTAAAGAATTATTGGTTGATGAATTAGCTAATTTTGCTAGTACAATAGAAGATGATCAAAGAAGATTGAATGATCCTTCTACTCCTGAATTTAGAAGACATATTATAATGTTGACAATGAGAGAAAAGTAAATTATTAAGTAGAATATTGAAGTTTGTGAAATGATGTTATCTGTTATTGATAAAAGTTCGGAAGTATGTTATTGTTTATTATGAATTTTAGGAATTAAAAAATTTAATGAGATATTACAATTACAGAGATATAGCAAGATTTGTAAATAGTGAAATAATTCCAATGAAATTAGAAGAAGAAGGACTCGCATGATTAAAATATTATTAAATAAACCTTTATAGTTTAATAAGTTATTATTCATTCAAAATCTCTCTTTTTTCATATTTAATAATTTTTTCAATTATAAAATGTCATATGGATAAAATTTGTAAGTTTTCAATCCATAGAGATTCAAAAAGATAGAGAAAGAATTATAATAGAATAAAAAACAATTAGAAGAAAGTATTAACAATAATTTGTAATATATTTTAGTGAGGTTAGAAGAAGAATCATAAAACACAAGACTATTAAAAGTTTAATAGAAAGAAAGAACTGTTGATTTAGAATATAAGGATAGAAAGAAAAAGATGGAAGAAACATAAGAATAGTTGGCTTTTGAAGCTCAGAAATTTAATGATGAATAAAGAAGAATGAATTAAGATTTGGAAAGTAAGAAAGATTCTGTTGTAATGTTAAATGATAGAAAAAAAAGATAAGATGATGAAAGATATGCTAAGGAATAAAAGATAACTTTAGCAAAGGAATAGGAAAAGGCATAGGCTTTAAATGAATTAGCTAAGTTATAGTATTCAACTGTTATATATTCGTAGAGAAGAGGTTAATTAATTGGAGGTTAGAAGAAAGAATCATTAATAATATGAATAGTTTTTTAAGAAGGTGATTTCTAAATCAAAGGAATTGGAAACAGGTTAAAATGATGATGAAAATGCTATTAAAGAATTAATTGATAGATATGAAAGATTAAAGAAAAAAGAAGAGGAATTCAAAAAAGATAGAGAATTGAGAGAAAATTAAAAAGATTAAATAAATCAATAATTTAATGAAGTATCTATTTTATCTAAAAACTTAGTTAAATAGTAAAATTTAATCGGAAACTTATGAGTTCAATGCTAAATATAATAAATTGAAACTTGCAATTCAATAAATTAATGATGAGAATGATTAAAAACATAAAGAAATAGAGGGAACTCAAAATTAAAATGAAGCTACTTAAAAAGAATATATCTAAGTTATTCATGGAATTTAGAATATGAAAGATATATTAAAATAGAGAAATAAAATAGTGAAAAGGATACTCTTATCTAGTAAAGATAGTGATAATGTGACAGAACAATAAAGAAATAGAAAGAAAGAAAAAAAAATAGATAATTAAAAAATAGAAAAATATTTAAATTTTATAAAGGATGAATTATAAACTTTATAATAATTTAAATAAGAATTTGATAAATATTTAGCAAAAGAAAAAGAACGTGATTGATTAATAATTTAATATAAACTCTTAAAGAAATTTATCTATTCTTTAGTATACTACATAATATAAAATAATCAATCATCTTCATCTTTGTTATATTATTATCCATTAAATTATTCTTTTTGAGACAAAATTTATTTTCTAGGAGATATAAAAGATAGAAATGCATAAGCAAAAATTAATAATAGTAATATTGATGTAAATCCTTGAATTGATGTCACTTAAGATGTCATTTATGGATTAACTAAAATGTTAATATAATAAAAATTACTTATGTCACCATTTTCATTCTATTATGAATTAATATTCGCAAGTGATTAATAGATGCGATTGGCATGATTGACTATTGATTCACATAAATCATTGTTGCTCATTTTTTAAAAAATAAATTATTAAATTTTCCAGAAAAAAGAAATTGCTTTATATTCTACAAAGATGTACACATCATATATATTTTAATTAAAAATTATATTAAGAATTTATTTATTATAATTTTCTATAGAATCAACAAAATGATGTCATAAAACTATGAATACGTATTTAATGATGTTTAATAAAATCTTAATGAAAATTGATTACATATATAAATGAAATATAATAAAACCTTTATTATCATATAAGATATTAATATTAATTATCAATAATAGTATGTAATTTGAAAATCATTAATTAATAATATCTTTATGGAAGAGTAAGTGTACATATCAGAAGAGGGAATGAAACATATTCTTTAAACATTCGACCCAAAGGACCCTTATAAAAATATATTATGGACAACTAATTATAAATTAGAATTGCCTTTGAGAGTGAGAAAATATGGAGCAGGAAGTGAAATACCAATAACTCTTCCAGAACAATTTAAAACAGATTGTACTTAATTTGCAAAACAACCAGCTTTAAGTGTAAAGAGAAATAATAAATGGTAATAATAGTTTATCTATTGATAATTAGGATAACAAGAACATATTAAGAGTATTATAATGAATCGTTGTAATTTGCAAAAGCATTAATAGCTTATGGAATAAGTGAGATGAGTGCAGTCAATATTATTGGGTTCAATGCTCCTGAGTGGTTTATTTCTTTCATGGGTAGTATACATTCACATAATTTGCCAGTTGGTATATACACTACGTAAAAGAATTATTATTAAAATGAAATAGTAATAATCCTGAAGCTTGTTTGTATGTATCAGAACATTCAGAATGTGAACTTGTAGTAGTAGATACAAGAGAATAATTAAATAAGTATTTATAAATATGGGATAAATTACCAAAATTGAAAGGTGTTGTAATATATAATGATGAGATACCAAAAGAAGGAATTAGTGAATAAAGAAGATCATAAATATTTAAATGGAAAGACTTTTTAGAATTTGGAAAGAAACCAGAATTATTAGATTAAATGATGGAGAGAATTTCAAAATTACGTCCTGGAAATTGTGTTACTTTAATTTATACTTCAGGAACTACTGGAAATCCCAAAGGAGTTATGTTATCACATGATAATTATGTGTTTACTATAACATAATAGAGAAAGAAATATTAATTTACAGATTCTGAAGTTATGAGAATTGTGAGTTATCTTCCATTAAGTCATGTGGCAGCATAATTAATAGATATTATTGGTAGTTGTAGATGGGGTGCGCATATATATTTTGCTAATCCAGATGCTTTGTCAGGTTCACTTATTAATACATTAAAGGATGTGAGACCAACTGTATTTTTTAGTGTACCAAGAGTATGGGAGAAGATTTATGATTAAATGTAATTGATTGCTAAATCTAATGGGGCAGTCAAAACAAAGATTGCATCATGGGCCAAATCAATAGGAAAGGAAGGAACTTTTGCTTAAACTCATGGATTGAAACCTCCTCTTTGTTTTGGATTGGCTGATAAATTAGTTTATAATAATGTTAAAAAAGCCTTGGGATTAGATTCAGCAAAATATTTGATCTTTGGAGCAGCTCCATTATCACCTGTTATAAGGGAGTATTTCTTATCTTTAAATATGTATTTAATCAATGGATATGGAATGAGTGAATGTGGAGGAGTTACTACCTTAGCAGATCCTTTACATTTTGATAAATTTGATGATTACTTTATGAGTAGTACTGGTAAAACTATGGAGGGAACTGAATTAAAAATTGATTAACCTGATAAAGATGGAAATGGAGAGATTTGTTATAGAGGGAGACACATTTTTATGGGATACTTTAAAGATGAAGAATCTACAAGAAATACTATTGATAAGGATAGATGGTTACATTCTGGTGATGTAGGTAAATTAGACAAAAAAGGAAATTTAACTATTACTGGAAGGATTAAAGAATTAATTATTACTGCAGGTGGCGAAAATGTTGCACCAGTTTTGATTGAAAATGAATTTAAAAAGACAATTCCAATAGTTTCTAATTGTATGGTTATTGGTGATAAAAGAAAATACCTTTCAATTTTATTAACATTAAAACATTAACTTAAACCTGATGGAACGTAATTATTTATTGTATATAAAATTAAATAGACCAACTGATTAATTACTTAATGATGTTATTTAAATCTTTAAAGAATTAGGTTCAAATGCTGTGACTTTAGAATAAGCTAAAAAGGATCCCATTATTTCTAATTATTTATAAAAATTAATAGATGATGCAAATACTAGGTAATAATGTTATCATATTATAGAGTTATTTCTAAAGCCTAATATATTAGAAAATGGGCTCTTATTCCTAGTGATTTCAGTGTAGATGGTGGAGAATTGACTCCAACTCTCAAATTAAAAAGAAGAGTGGTTGAATAAAAGTGGATTAATGAAATTGAGAAAATGTACTAAGATGCAAAATTATGAAATTATTAATAAAATATAATTATATCTATGGAAGCTCCTAAAATTATAGTTGCTGTTAGAAAGAGACCATTATCTAAAAAAGAGATTAAAGATGGTTAAAAAGATATTGTTGATGTTTAGGGAAATACAATAATCTTACGTGAACCTAGGTATTCTTTATATGATCAATAATTGTTATTAGAGTCAAAGTAGATTTAACTAAGTTTATGGAAGAGTTCACTTTCAATTTTGATGCAGCAATTGATCAATTTTGTAGTAATGAAGATCTTTATAAATCACTTGTTTAACCTTTGGTGTAAGCAGCCATTAATGGAACTAAGATCACATGTTTTGCTTATGGTTAAACAGGTTCAGGCAAAACTTACACAATGTTAGGAGATCAGAATATTAATGGGATATATACTTTAGCAGCATTTGATTTATTTTAAATGGTTTCTAATTCCATAAGTTTAAGTGTCTCTTTTTATGAAATATATTGTTCTAAGTTATTCGATCTTTTAAATGATCGTTAATAATTAATAGCTAGAGAAGATGCAAAAGGTTAAGTTAACATTACAGGATTATCAGAATGCAAAGTTAATAATGTATAAGAATTCTTAAAAACTGTTGATATGGGAATTAAAAGTAGAATTACAGCATAAAATAGTGTTAATTAAGATTCTTCAAGATCACATGCTATCTTATAAATTAATCTAAGATAATCAAATAAGATAAGTGGAAAATTATCATTTATTGATTTGGCAGGAAGTGAAAGAGGTGCAGATGTTGTAGAATATCATAAACAAACTAGAATTGATGGAGCTGAAATTAATAAATCTTTATTAGCTCTTAAAGAGTGTATTAGAGCCTTAGATCTTAATAAAAATCATACTCCTTTTAGAGGTTCTAAATTAACTTAAGTTCTTAAAGACTCTTTTACTGGAAATTGTAGAACTCTAATGATTGGAACTATATCTTCCTGTCATAAAGATGCTGAACACACTTTGAATACATTGAGATATGCAGATAGAGTATAATACATACATAAGTTTTAAAGGTTAAAGAATTACGAACACCATAATCCTCTAATGCTGCTGATTAATTGGCTAGAGAGATGATGCTTCCAAGATAATACAATATGAATAATCATGTATTTGAACGTCCTTCAGGTTCAAGATCTATTTCACCTCCTAAATTATTTGAACTTGATGAAAAGGAAGATGAAATAATCTATCCTGAATTAAATAAAAATCTTAATTTAAAAGATAAACATGAAGAATTAATATAAAAAATATTGAAAGAAGAAAGAGCTTTAAAAACTGCTCATAGAGATCATATTGATGATTTAGTAGATTTAGTTAAAGAAGACATGAAACTTTTATAGATTTATAGTCAACCTAATTCTATTGTAGAGGATTATGTTGATGAATTAGATAGAGTACTCTCTTTAAAAATAGGTTAAATTAAAAAGTATTAAAAATAATATAATATTTCTTTTAGACTAAGATAAAGATTATAGTAATTTAAATAACATTTAATGGATGAACAAGATCTGTCACTTTAATGTCAAACACATTTCTATTAGAAACAACACTAAAACTGATTATATACCAATTAATATAAATCAATTTATTATTCTCTATTTTTTAATTTAAAAAGATTATCAAGAATAATTGTTTTATTCATTATTTAATTTAAAACACTCCATCTTTCCAAACACCAGACTACAAAATACTTAAAATAAATTCCTATTTACTTTATCAATTTATTGATTAATCACTAAAATTCCTTATCCATTCTGAACTCCATAATTCCATTCTCCATCATAATAAGTCTTTGAATTCCAGTAATACTTTCCTTTACCATGTTTTTATCCGTAATAATATTCTCCAACATATTTCTTCCCTTTCCAATAAAATTCACCTTATCCATGCATAAGATTCTCTTCCCATTATCCTTCATATCTCTACTCTCTAAAAATACTTAATACATTATCATCATTCCATATACATAATCCAAAACCACTCCAAACATCTTATTTCCATTCTCCATCATACAACGTCCCATCATTTCTCTTTAATATTCCTCTCCCTTATTTCATTCCCTTCTCAAATTATCCTGAATAAGAATCACCATTAAATCTATATCAATTTATTCCTTACTCAATTAATTATCCATAACCATGATATATTCCATTCATGAATTCTCCAGTATATGTACTTCCATTAGTTTAAAAATGAGATCCTTATCTTAATTATCCATCAACAAACTGCCCTTCAAAAATATCTCCATCCACTAACCAAAGTTTTCCTTTTCCATTAGGAGCCTTATTTTTCCATTACCCTTCATATCGAGTACCATCTTCATCTAAAAAAAATCATAATTTATTATTACAAGTCCATTCCAGATATCCTTCTCCACTAGGTAATTTAAGTTCACTTTGAATATAGCTATAATTTATGCCTGAAGGTCTCTAAGACTTTATTTAATTATTGGCCAATTAAGATATTCCAATTTCACTTTTGTTAATTACATTTTCAACCAGCACACATAAATTTTCATTAGTTTTATTCTCATTCACAATAATTTTTTCAACCTTATACATTTTTTTTCCTTAACATAAACCCATAAGATGAAAACTTATTATTATTATAAAACTTAAAACAACAACAAATTAATTATTTAATATTGAAATTCTATCTAACTAACCATGACAAATTTTTATTAGAAACGCTTGAACTTTAATGAAATCCACAAATTTTTATCAAATTTCAAAAAATGAAATAATGTAGTAATATTAATATTATTACAATTATCAATTCTTAATGTCAATAACTACTTATCAGAAAATTATATGAGTTATTTAATGGATAAATGAATTAAATTAAAGTAATTTTTAAAATTAACCAAGTCTATTGTAAAAAGTATTACATTTGTTAAGATTTTGATAATTTATAGATTATTCAATATATAGTGATTTGGAAATACAATACTGCACAGAAAGAATTATAAAATTTAAGAATCCTCTTAGATGATAATTTTAATTCTTAAAAATGTATAACAATAAAACTAAAAAAATTAATAGATATTAGATATTTTTACAAAACAAACAAAAAATCATATTTATCAATAGCCTAAAGATAAAGATTCAATCTTATTAAATTGAAGGAAAAAGATTGAATAGAAAACCTGTATTATCAATTAAAGATAAAACTTATGATATAAACTCAAAAATTCACTTTTTAATCTGTATTAGTAAAATAATAAAATAATTGTAAATTTGAATATCCAAATAGTATCAATAACAATTATCATCGATTTGTTGAGGACTCATCTTTTTATATATAGGATGAAGTACTTTCTTTGGATGAATCAACATCATATAGTAGAGAATCTTTTGGTATTTAAGAATTCTAAAATTATTCAAAATTAATTACTTTGATTTTCCCAAATATAAAATTATAGATACTGATCCTTGCAAAGAACATATAAGTGCTTTATAATGATTTTGGGAGGTTTGGCACCAATTATTAATGAAATGCATAAAAAAACAAGGATGCATAATTAAATCCTTGAAGTGCTAGTAAAAGTTGTGGAATGAACCATAAGACTTATAATAATTATCCCCATTATCTTATCCATTCAGTTTAATAATCAATAAGTTTCTATATCATGTTAAATGTCCATAATGCTAGTAAAGTTATTGGTAATACATAGAGATTTAATGAAGTACATGAATCAAACTCATCTGTAAAATTTATTCTAATCTTTGATTTTAATTTTCTCACAGAACAATGAAATATAATGCCAACAATTATCAATATAGATGTGATAGTTGATTATAACCAAAATAAACTTAAAGTTAATTTATTATGTGATCTAACTTTTATATTGCAAATATAAAAGATAAGTTGATTATTCCATGAAGTGCCATAATGCTGAAATTCAGCTCCAATGAGCATTGGTAAGCAGATGGCAAATGTAAATATACCAATAGCAAAATGTATCCAATAAATTTATTTTTTATTTTATCTAAACTTAAGATTTGGATTTAATGTTTATTTAATGATATAGCAAGAATACAATGATATCAAAGTAGATGCCAAAAAGGATGAATTAATGAAGTACCCTTATAATTTGCAAGCTTACATAATATATATATAATTATACATGTTTCATCAATGCAATATTAACTATTATTAGTTTCTGTATTAGATTTGAATTAACAATAATCATTTCCCTTTGAATTATCATCATCATAAAAAATAAATGGTGTTAGTACTTATGGTACATAGAAAAATAACATACTAACTATTTAAGTAAAGAAGAGGCTAATTATAATTATACAGATTTACTTTGCAATGAAAAATCTCCAACCTTTTCCTAATAAGTATACTATGATGACTCCAACAACTGATAATAAGCTCATAACTATGCAAGAAAACTAAGCAATCAAAATGGGATTATTTTCATAGAAATACATTTAGGTTAATAATTTGTATAAATGAATAATATTATTTAAAAAGATATTAACCTAATGCAATAAATCATTTGATCGTATTTCATTTATATAGAAGTACATTTTAGAATTTTCATTATGAAGCTAGCTCATAAAGTATTTGAGGATAAATTCTAGACTTTTCATACCTTTTTATCTAATAGCATTAACAAATGGCAAAACATAAATTGAATAGATACAGAAAATCTACTATTAGATAGTCTATGTATGCCTTGTTCACATAATACTCATATTCTTATTCAAAATATCTATAACAAGCATCTTTTCTTATATTAAATATTTAAATACGGGATTCCATTATTGATATTTGAAAATAAGTAAACAGGATGAGATTTGCACCATCCTGAACAATCATATTTTTCTTCTAGAAATGCAATATAAGAATATGATGCCCCATCAATTTTAATCCCCTTTTTGCATTTCTAATATTAAGTAATATCACTCATTTATTTATTTGTTGTATAATGTATTCTATTATTCTCTAAATAATCAGAATTCCAGTCTTAAATTTTCTCAATATAGCAAATACAGTCATATTTACAAAATTAAGTTTCTGCCCATAAGATTTACTCTTTTGTTTTTTAAGCAGCTGGTAATTAGGAAGTCTTACAATCGAATTTATTACTTAATAACTAATTTTTTAAAATAGTTAATGAGATTGTTATATATGCTGTCAAAACTCCAATAAAAATAATAAAGCAAGAATAAATAAAAATGACACAAATGTTTGGACAATATGAACTTAATAATCCAGATGCTCCAACTATAACAACAGCAAGTCCCACTGAAAATGTAAATACAATTCCCTAAGAATAATTCTTGATTGAATACGTTGCCGTCATTGCTTACATCCTCATTCAAAGTTATAAACACTTAAGAGATTAGCACAATTCCCAAAATAATAAAGCAAAAGCAGTTTATTCTGATAAACAATTGAATAAACTTTAGTGGTAAACACATAAATAAAATATTTATATATAATTTTCTATGTTTAGCAGACTATTCATTATCAACATAATTGTAAAATATATTTTATTTTAAATCATCATTTGTTTTTCTTAGCATGATTCTCTACTAAATCATAAGCTTATTGAACAGTTTTGATTTCAGAGATTCTAGAAACTTAAGATTAAGTTGATACCTTTTTCCTTTTCTTACAGCATAAGCAGCATCATATTATTCTTTGTATTCTCTAGTTTGAATAAGTAATTATTCAGTTAAACTTAGATCTCTATTAATTATAGTTAATCTTTTCTCTAAAAGAATCTATTCATTATATTATCATATACTTTATCATTTGTTCTCTTCTTGATTAATTATGAAGTGACTTCAAAATCTTTAGAGAATTTCTCTCTTAATTCAGCAATCTCTTAAATTTAAGTTTAGAAAGTGATCTTAAATTATTTAAATCAATATCATACTTAACTTTAAGTTTCTTATTCATCTTCTTATTACATTAAGGAAATTACTGCATTTCTAATATGATCTAATTTATCAATAATTCTTTTGACTGTAGGAACATCAAATTTAGTGGTCAAAGCAACCATTATTGCAATTGGATGATTATGTCCCAATTCTCTCTTAATTTTCTCAACAATATCAAATTATTCTGTTTATAATAATGAATTTCCTTCTTAATCAAATACAGCAACTTATAATTTTGGAATTATTTCATTTAAAGCTGCTAACACTTTACTATTGTTTTCTTATCTAGCTTAATATGAGGCAGCTTCTTAAGCTCTTGTTTATCTTAATTATTCTTCCTTTCCATTTAATATATTTAATTATTCTGTAAGTGCATCCAATTGTAATTATAAACCTACAAGAACTTAATTGACTTCACTTAATTAATTATTTTTATCCTATCTCTCCTTTGTAAGGTTTCTTAAAACAATAATAAGCCATTCAATATCTAATCCAAGTGTTGTTGTTCTCTAAACAAATATACATTTCCATATATACATGAGCATATTCAAGATCATCATTTAATTGATCTCTCTTCATCTATTCTAATAAATCACCAACTAAAGCAACTACTTCAGAGACCTTTCCTCCTTAACTGAGTTCTAAATCTAATAAAAATGTGAAATCAGTATGATCAGTCTTGATTGCTTTAATCTCTTTTAGTAAAATTGGTATTCCTGCTTCTAATTCAACTGCTGAAATTCCAAAAACTAATAATCCTAATATGAGGATAGCTTTCATTATTTTATTAATATTGATAAAAAACGGACTTTACTCAAATAATTATAAAGAAAAATAATGTTATTAACAATCTCCTATCCTCTCTAGCTATATCATCACACATTTTTGTATTATTACTCTGTTAAATTTATTGAAATCATACAAATTCATTCAATTAGTTAATGAAAATAAAATCATATCTATTTTATATCTTACTAAAATATAATAGTTAATTACCATTTAAAAAATGTATATATTAAATAGATTCTTTCTTAGTAATTCTAATTCAGATATTTAATTTATTATTTTAATCTCATTTGATAAATTAAGATTTAAGTTAAAGTTTTTTACGCTTAATATTGATATTTTTTTTTTAAATAGACATTCTAGATTAATAATTATGACATGTTATCATAATTCCTTGTAAATACAAGAATGATAGAAGATTTAATAACATAGAGTAGAGATATTTATAATTAGTAAATATTGTTATTATGTATCTTTTGTAAAATAGATAAGATTAAAAATTAAAACGAACTTTCTTCTCCCTCTAATTATCTGTACTAGTATAAATAGTGATATAATTAAGAAAAGATTATAATCACATTTGATCAAGATAATATTTTCAATTTTAATTTTTTACTCTCATAAGGTTGATAATTTTAAAGTAATTTTAGATACTTTTCAAATAATATTAAATTTACAACATGACATTAAATTTTAAAACTTATCCACCGATATTGTATTAATATTACGGTTTGAATTTATCAAATACTGATGACTTTGATAGAAGATAAGAGGTTTTAAATAATTAAATGTATTAAGCCTTGTAAATATTCATATAAGGAGTACACGAAATTCAGAACTTTAATTAAATTTACACTTATTTAACAAATTGAATAATTGATATATGGATTTTTCAATTTTGATATTAAATATTTTATTAATAAATGATTGGAAATTAACAAGATGAACAGATAAGCCCATTAGATTATGGAAAATATCATACAGAGCCTTAGAAGGATAGACGAGAGTTGAAATATATGGCAACTAAAATTAGTGAACCAAGAGGGAGTATTCAGTATCCTTAACATGTGCAAGTGGTTATTGATGATGATACAAATTCTCAAAATGATTCTAGATGGTATGCTAAGAATTAAACTTATAAATAATTAATTGGAAATGAGAGAACTGGGTTCATAAAAAAAGTATTGTATTATAAATAAGAAAGGTCTATGCAATTATGATAATTTAATTGTTTATAACTATGATCATGTGTCTAACCTCTTACTTGTCACTTGATTATAGGATGTACTAACTGTAACATACTGGTTTTGCATATTTAGCTTTAGGAATATCAATATTTGTAGAATTACTTCTTTTCTGTATTCCTAAATTTGCTTGGAGAGTGCCTTATAATTATATTTTACTATTTATTTTTACTTTCTGTGAAGGTTATTTAATATCAAATTTATGCAGTTATGTATTTGATAAATACAGCGAAAATGGAGGTAATATATTAGTATTCCCAATATAGGATTCATTGTTCTGATGGCAGCTAGTTTATCATTAGCTGCTGTAATAGGATTAACCATATATGCTTGCAAAACCAAATCAGATTTTACTACTAAAGGAGCTCTATTGTTTATGTGTGTAACTTCTTTAATGCTATTTGGAATAATGGCTGGTATTTATTATCAAAATGTTATTAATCTTGTTTATTCATTAATATGTTGCCTAGTGTTTGGTGCTTACTTAATATATGATACTTAATTAATATTAGGTGGAAGTGTAATATATTTATAAATAATATGTATTAGACACATAAATTGTCCATTGATGATTATATTATAGGATCAATGATAATTTATATAGATATTGTGTATCTATTTGCACATATCTTAATGATATTGATTGCATGTCTTAGATGAAGTATATTTGTTTTAATAATATAATATCAAGTAATTATTTACTCATCTTCTGTATGGTGCCAAACTACTTTTCCTTACTTCTTCTACTTCTTTTTCTTTCTCTTAAACTCTGCCTCTTAAACTTTCAATCTCAACAGATTGCATCTACTATAAATAATATTAGATACCACAAAATGGTATAACAAATCTTAAATTTTCCTATTTTGAGCACCTCCATCAGCATACTATAATCGCCATTGTCTTAATTCCACCTCATTAGCATCAATGATTCCTTAAAGTCTATCAATCTCTTAAGAAAGAACTCTTATCTAATTTTTTATTTTTAAATTCTCTTACATTCTCTTCATATTATTTTAACTAGACTATCTATTATTCTAATAAATAACATTTCTTTTTTAATTAATCTATTTCATCCTATTTATTAGTAATCACTTAATTTAATCTTTCAATTTCAGTTGTTAACATAGAACATCTATTCTCAGATTCTGCATATTTTGTCTTATATATTTCCAATTAATTCTATTTCTATTTTGACTCATCATATTATCTTTATAATAAATGATATTATGATTCCCATCTTTCTTTCTCCTTTCTCATTTCATCCTATTCTGTATATGTCTTTCTTAATTATTAATTTATTCTCTCTAATTCTTAACTATTTAATTAAATCTTGCTTTCATATCTTTAAATCTAAGTTCTATAATCTTCCACTTCTCCATTTCTGAATCTAAGTTATTCATTTAATCTTAAAATTTCTGTATTCAAATTTCCTATTTTCTATTCCAAAATCACACAACTTTCTTAATACATCTTTAAACCAGCTAATTAAGTCTCTAATCCTAATCTTTTACTTTTCTCTTCATCTTGTGACTTTTATAATTAATTATTTCTATCTAATTATTTATATAATTGATCATCTTTAATTTTAATTTAATTAGAATAATGAGTTACCTGATTATTTAATTATTCATTTTCATCACTTAATTCAATTTACATCTAAGTTAATCTGTCTATTTCTGAACAATGTAATATTATTCTAATTAATGATTATTTCCATTTCTCTTCAATCTATTTATTACTTTAATTTAAATCAAAATTAGTTTATTCTAATTTTCTATATTTATTTGACCATTCTTCTGCTTCATTTGTTTTCAAAGCTAAATTTTATTTTACTTTTTAAATTTCTGAAAACATTTATTTCTTTTATTCTTCAAATTCTTAATGTTTACTTTATAAAATTAATTTCTATCTCTCTATCTCTTAAGTTAACATAGCAATAGTATTTTCATATTCAATTAATTTTTTATTTTTTAATATTGACTATTAATATTCTAATTCTAAATCTTAGAATCTTCGTTTCCATTCTTCCACTTAATTTTTACATGTTTAATTAATTGAATCTTAATTATTTAAATCTTTCTATAACTCAATTTTGATTATTTATAAACTTTATATTTCATGTGATTTTTATATCAATTATTCCTACATACTATCAATTTCCTTAGTCACACAACTTAATTTATGTATACTATCATTATATTAATTATTCTTATTCTTATATTCTTCTTCAAAATGTATTCCCTTTTATTTCCAATCTTCTAATTCTTAAGTCTTCTACTTTAAGATAGAATTTAATCTTTCAAGTTCATTTGTTAATACCTAGATTTTATTTAAGAAATCTCCATTAGTTTACTCTAAATTTTACTTTTATTATAATAATTAATTATTCTTAATTTTCAAATCTTCTAAATTATTAGTCAATTATTAAAACATATCAAATTAATCTTTTAATTACATTTATAATTGATCTAATTTACTTAATTTTTGTTTTAATTCCTTACATTAATTGTCAGAATCAAAATATTTTTATCTCCATTCTTCCCCTTATTTTATCTTGTCTCTCAATACCTAATTAAGTCTATCTACTTCCCCTTGAAATTAATTAATTTTGTTTTGCATTTAATCAATAATCTAATCTTAATCTTTATATTTTATCAATTCATTTGATGATAAAGCATAAGCCTAATTCAATTAATCATAATCTTTCTATTTTTTTTCAACAAAATTTTATAATTACCTAAATTCAGATTTTTATTTTTCTGATTCTTAAATAAGAGTGGAATATCTTTACTTTGACAATTCTAACTCATCTAACTTCTATTTTAATAATGTATTCAATCTTTCAGTTTCACAAACCAACATTCCAATTTTATTTTCTAATTCAATTACTTTATTCCCTTATTATTTATATTATTATAAATCAGAGGCTTATTATTTCAATTCAAGTTAATAATGCTCTATAGATTTTTGTTTACTCTATAATTGTTCTCTTAACTTATATAATTCTCCTTCCTTAAAATATATATATTATTTACATTAATTTATTTCTGATAATCCAATTAAGCTTTTAAATCATCAATCTCTCTTTTTTACTACTGGTTCCCTACTAATAGTGTTTATTTTAATTATTCATTCACATTTTTATAATTCTCCTCAGTTGTATAATATTTTATCTTCCAATTTTCAATCTCTTCTGAATATTAAGTTGTTGTAATTTCAATTTCTTATCTTAAAATTATATCAAATTTTACCTATAAACACTCTCTTAATATTATAACTACATTAGTCTAGCCTATAAATCTTCGATCTACTTTTCATAACAATTTCTATCAAGCAATTTATCATCCATTTCTTTAATTCTATATTTCAATTTATCATTTTCAGCCACAAATCTCTCAATCTCACAAGCCATTAAAAAACACACAATATCAAGACTTTTACTCAATTGTTATCTTGCAGGAGGTGGATTATTCATTTATGAACTATAAATATTGTTCCCTGACCTAAATATAACTAAACACAACATTTTACATTGATCTCTTCATTTAAGAAACACTTAAATTTGTTGTAGATGTACATTATCTAATTGTACTTGATATAATCTTAGATGAAGATTAAGAAGTAAAATATTCTTTGTTTTAGTTTACTGGATCTAATGGTGTACGACAATATGTACTCATTTTAAATTCAAATAATAATTATAATGCAAGATCGTTAATTTCATAATCACATAAAATACCATAATCATTTATAATTTTTCTTTGATTTATTTTTTTATTCATTCCTTTACTTAACTGGTTTTATTTCAGATTCACTATCATCATTTTCTTCATTTTATTAATCATCTTAATCATCATCTTAATCTTCTTCTTCATCATCTTCATTATCTACATTATCTTCATTATCTTCATTATCTTCATCATCATAATCTTCACTATCTTCACTATCTTCTTCATCTTAATCATCTGATAATACTTCATTTAAATCTTCTTCTTCTTCTTCTTCTTCTCCTTCTTCATTATGTTATTAATCTGTTTTATTTACTATTTTAGTTTTCTTTCTATTTTAAACATTTCTTAAATGCTCCATAACTCTTGATAAATGTTCTACTTTTTTATATGATTTTAACATTTTTTTCTCTTTAACATTTTTATATTATTTGCTAACACAATCATCATTTTCAATTTAATCTTCATCTTCATCATCTGAATCTTTTTCAATTTCTTTACGATTTTCTTCAATTTTTTTCTTTTTTACTTCTTCTCTCTTTTATCTCATATAACTAGTTTAATCTTTTTCTGATGATTAAACAGCAGTTTCTATTTAAACTTTTGGATCTGCTTTAAATGTTTCCATTAATTCATAATAATCTAGACCTTCTTTTGTTGGAGCTTAAGGTTTAGATTATTTAATTGGTAGTATATCTAAAATTTATGGTATTGCTTCATTAAGTTATAAGATCTTTATTTAATTGCCCTCTTTTAATTTCTATTTATCAGCTTTTCTTTATTTACTATTTTATATAATTTCATCATAGATTTCCTTTTTACTCTTTCTCTTATCTTAATTTTAATCAAATCCAACAAAATGATTATTTTTAACAAATCCTTTTGGTAATTCATCATCTGAACTCACAGGTATTTAATCATTATAATCTTCTTATAGATCTTAACCATTATGAGTAAATTTCCAATTCTTAAGTACATTTTATTCTTCTTATTCATTATCACTATCTAATGCAAATAAATTCTTTTTTTTTGGTGCTTCTTCTTATATAGTACGTTTTTGTTATAATTTAGGTACCTATTAAAATTTTTTATCCTTCTTTTATATCTTTTTATCTAGATTTTCTACATGTTACTCAAATTTATTTTGTTAATGCTCGAATTTTTTTATTTTACCCATATATTAAAAAAATAAATAGTATTGATTATTATATAAAATATTTAATTAAAAGAGAAATACAAGAAATATTTCTTCTAAAAAATTTCTTCATTTGATTTATAATATTTTCGATATACTCAAATTCTATTATATCTTTAGAAGTCCTAGATTCAACTCTACTTTTCTTTTCCTTTTCATATTATTGATGCTGTTAAAATTAATTATTATTTAATTTATTATGGAAGAGGAAGGATACAAATAAGTGTAGAACTACATTTTATGTAAATTTATTTGTTCAACAAGAGCGCACATTGGGCTAAGGAACTTTTGGTAAGGTCTAACTAGGTTATCATACTATTGCTGACGAATATGTAAGATTAAACCTAAAATTATTAGGTAGCAATAAAAATACTTGAAAAAAGTAGAATAGAAAATCAATGTGATTTAATAAGAGTTTAAAGAGAAATCTCTATACTAAGAAAAGTTTGTCATCCTAATGTAATCAAATTGTATGAGGTAATTATATCATAAACAAAACAAGATCTTAGAATCTGATTCATGTGTCTATTTAGTGATGGAATATGTAAAGGGTGGAGAATTGTATGAATACATAATAAAGAAGAAATAGTAATCTGAATCCTAAATGAAATTAGCCTACCAGAGAATATAGCAGTTCGCTACTTTTAATAGTTAGTCTTTGCAACAGAATATTTACATTCATAAAATATAACTCACAGAGATCTAAAACCAGAAAATCTGTTGTTAGATGAAAATAGATAACTGAAGATTGCAGATTTTGGACTGAGTTTTATATCTTAAACTAAAGGTGAATATCTTAAAACTGCTTGTGGATCTCCTTGTTATGCTGCACCAGAAATGCTTGGTATATATTTAAATTAATAAGTTGGTAAAACTTATGAGGGAACTAAAAGTGATATCTGGAGTTGTGGAATAATTTTATTTGCTATGTTATGTGGATATCTACCTTTTGAACATGAGAATACATAATAATTATATGAATTAATTAAGAATAGTGATTTTGAAAAACCAGAACACTTATCAAAAAATGCCTTGGATTTACTTTCAAAAATTTTAGTTAAAGATCCAATTAGAAGATATAACTTTGATTAAATAAAATAACATCCATTTTTTTAGTTGCACTCTTCAATTCCAACAAAGAATCTTAGTTTGAATGATTAAAATATTATTTAAAAGATGATAGAAATGGGATATTAACAAAATTAAATTATAATCTAATTGCAATCAAATAAACACAATACTATAACCACAATTTATCATCTTTTATAAAAAAAATACAATCAACCTCATAGATAAAGTTTTTTTTAAAATATTCAGAATATAGGAAATCTAAAACTTGATATTAATTAAAAAAGGTTTACAATTGCAAAATTCTAACCATCTTAATAAGGATCCCCTATTTTAGATAAACTTGATAAGATTAAATAATCTATTAGATCCAGATTAGATAATTCTCCTTATTTAAAAACATAAATCTCATAAAGATTTAAGAAAGTTAATTTATCAGTTTAATCTAAAAGAGTGAGTATTCAATTAGAAAATTAAAGATAAAAGACAAATTCTGTTTAGGAAAAACATTATGAGTATCCTTGTATCTTTACTTCCAATATTTCTGATTAGAAGTAATAATTATAAATAGAACAAACAAAATCTAGAATTTAATCAAGGAAGAATTCAAAAAATTAGGCACCTTTGAAATTCATGTAAAGAAAAAATATAGAATAAGTAATAAAAACAGATTTTAATGAAGAGATCTAAAATAATTAGAAAAGTATTTTCAATTAAGTAAGATAAAGAAATAAAACATAACCACATAAAAATGAAGATGGGCAAAAATACTTTGATAAAACTACCAAATTGAATACATCTCATTAAGTACTAAATAATTAAATTAGATGGTGGAAAAGACACCATAACATTCCCCTTACATAAATATGAATTTCAGTAATCATAGACAATTGTTTAATAAGATATATAATGGAAATTAATATGATTATCTGAAGAAAAAAAGGGATTTGAAGACACCAAAATTGATGAATGATCAGCCATGATTAGATTGAATACATAGTTAATTACTATTACATTTATTAATTAAATTAGAAGATTGTCAAAATTCTTATGTTTTTATCTTATCTAAATTCTATTTATTTAGTAATGTACAATTATTTGGTATTTTTAATAAATAAATAGATCTCTTTCCTTTTGTTTTTTGTAATTTAAATAGTAATTCTAGTATAATAAAGAATAATTTTAATAAATACTCTAACTTAAATAATAATGATTCTATGAATTAATATAAATCAAGGAAGACAAGCATATTATATATGTACATATATAGACAATTATTACTATACATTTACTAGTAAATATGAAAGATATGCTATAAGGGAGTAATTTATCATTTTCAATCTGATGGAACTAAATTAATAAGGTTAAAATAAGTAATAGAGAACTCAAGAAATTTTACCAGATTAATTGATTAACATTTCATTATACATTTCATTTAATAATCATGCATCTTCCACTTTTTCAGAAACTACTTCTTAAGTAGTACCATCATTCATAGTATAAATTTTAGTGGTTATAATATGTTTTTTACCACCTTTTACAACTGTTTTAACTTTTTTTTAAACCTTCTTTGCACCTGGAATCAATTTCTCTTTTTCTTCATCTTTATCATCATTATCTTGTTATTTATCAACTTATTTCTTTTTTTTCTCATTATCTCCATCTTATTCTGGTTTGCCTCCTTATGAAAATTTTGATGCAAAATCAAAAACAAAAACGCATTTATAGGCTTTATGAGGTGCTCCAAATATACCAACCTATTTATAAGCATTGTCAAAGAAATTAGATCTGTGTCCTCTACTTGGAACACCATCATCAACTATCAATTATATAACAACTAAAAAATTAAAACTTATAATTTACTATCTTCTGCTGTTAATTTTCCAAAGCTTATATTTTCTCCAATTGTTCCTGGTTTCCATGAACCATGTCTTTCTATTCTTTATTTTGTAGTTGAATGATCACTTCCTTCATGTCCTGTCATACCATTAGATCCTAGACTCAAAATTCTTTAATACCTAAATCTTCTGCATGATCTCTGGCTGCTTCTTCCAACCCTTTTTCGTATGTCAATGGTCCTACAGGTTTCTGTTTTTTTAGAAAATCAATGCATTCTAGATAAAGATATTATATGCATTACCTTTGACTGAATTTGCACCCTCCTTTGTATTAGTAGCTTAAGTTCCTGGCAAGTGTAAGATCTTATCTTTAAAGTATTTAAGTCTATTTTCCAGAATTGGAATCATTAAAGATGGATCTGATCTCACTTTATTCTATAATTCAAACACTTCCTTAGCCAAAGCAGAATAATTCATTTATTTTTTTTATTTTAATAATTTATATTTCCAATTTCCTTATATATTATATACTATAGAATTATAGAAATGAATAACTAAAAATTTCATAACTCTTTTGTGAATTTTAATTACAAATTTTCATATAATACTTGGATAATATTGATTATTTCAATGTCATTACTCTCTAGATAATAATAAGATGATTCTTAAAAATATAATTTATTCCTTAATGTAAAGATTATTAAGTATTCAATTTGTTAATTTAAGTTAATCAATTAAATTTTTTGATAAAAGTATATAAATTAATAATCAATGAGCTCTTTCTCTTATTTTCCATTAATGCATATAATTATTTAATTTAAAGTTAAAATCACTTAATTAATTCTTTGAATTTGTCTAATTTAGAATAGAATTTGTTATTGAACTTTTAATATAATTAGAACTTATTCTATTTCTATTTAATTCAATTGAACCACGACGTGATTTAGTACTCATTTCAATTATTGAACCACGATTTATTCTTTCTTTTGGTTTAAAGTTTTATTCAAAGTCTTAAAGTTATTTAATGAAACCTGGATTTGGACTAACTAATCTTCTACGTTATTAAATATGATGTAAAGTTTAGTTAAGACTCAATTAATATTTTTGCATCATATAGGCAGCACAAATAGCTGCTGATCTAGATATACCATTGTAGCAATGAATAAGAACATTTGTTCTTAAAGCTTAAATATCTATGAATTTAATTGATTAATCATAATATTTGTATAATGGAAAATCATCACAGTCTTCTGCTATTATCCACTAATATAGATTGATATTATTTACTAATTTTTAGACTCCTTTGATTTATACTTGATAATCAATAACAGAAAGTACAGCTCCTATTTAATATTTAATTAAATTATCTGGATTTTAAGCAGCATCAATATTTCCCAAATATATACCTCCAACTCCATTTATTGGAGCTATAATGCAATTCATACAATTAGACAGAGCAGTAGTATTAACGAACATTTTAATTAAAATAATTAAAATCCTGTCTATAAGTTAGTTCTATCATATCAATTAAAAACTTCTTTATTTACTTAAAAATAATGATATTATATATATATATGAAATAGTATAATAAAATTCATTTTTTAGAGATATATGACTTTTTTATTGAATAGTTATATGTATTAGCATTATATACTAAATTAAGTTTTTGTGGTTACAAATTATACTAACCCTAAGAATGAAGATAAATAAATACTTAGACATGAAAAGATGGTTATTAAATAGAATTTCTCTTTTATGGAGATTTAGTAATAGATGTGGATTATTATTTTTGTTAATTTTCGGATATGTGTTAATGTTATTATTTAGAATCATCCTTTACTCCAGGTAATCCAATTATACGGTTAATTCTTTTATCTTATTCTGATCCTAATCTACTTTATGGAAGAGTATCATTAAATTTGATTTTAAATGATTAATTAAATGTTTTATGCATTTAAGATTTAGTATCTTCAGCATCTTTTGCAAATTCTGAAATATCATCACCTATTCTATAATTATAAACTTATTTTTAAATTAATGTTTAATTTTATATAGTTTAAGGAATAGCCTTTTCTAATATTCTCTTTGGTTTTGAATCACCTAAATCAAATTAATTATTTATGTTTTATTTTGAATCATCTCTTTCACAACTAATTCTTCTCTAGAAATTACTTTTTGGTCTGGTTTCATATTCTTTACTCCAAAGATCTTATAGATATTAATGTTCTAAACACTCAATAGCTGTCAATCTTTTATTTGGATCCATTATTAAACATTATTTTAAAAAATTCAAACCTTTATAACACATTTTCCCTTAATATCTTTTCTCTATTGCTTCATTCTTTATTATCTCTGGAAATTTCATCCCTATATATCTTTGATTCTTTTAAAATCTTTCCATCTATTCTTAAGTCAAAGGTCCTATAATTTTTTAAATCAAATATAATTAATCCATTTCATTCTCACCTGGAAATAATGGTTAACCATCTATTAATTCTCCCATTATACATCCAATTGCCCAAATATCTACTTGTTTCCCATAGTTATTTGATATTAATAATTCTGGAGATCTATACCATCTTGTTGCTACATAATCAGTTAACTATTCTTGATATTAAATTGTCTAAATCATTTATTATTAACATTTACTCTAGCAAAACCAAAATCACACAATTTTATATTTAATTCATTATCAACTAATAAATTTTCTGGTTTAATGTCTCTATGCACAATTCCAACTTAATGACATGTATGAATTGCCAAAACTAATTAGAATATTACTCGTTTAATGCTTTCCTACTAATCATGTTTTTACATTCTCATACGTCTAATTATTTTCTTTCTTCTAATAATTCCAATAGATTTCTATCTACAAATTGGAATACCAGAAATATTTTCCCCTTTTTTTTAAAAGCTTCCTTAAGTTAGATAATATTTGGATGTTTTAACATTCTCAACATTTTCACTTCTCTTTAGATACTTTTCTTAACAGTCTCATCATCTTCTGTCTCTTTGAATTTTTTTATTGCGACTGTAACATATACAAACAAATATAAAACCACATTCATTTGTTTCTTTATTTCTACATTTTAGAACTATTCCATATGCTCCTTCACCAACAACTCCTATTATCTCATACTTATTCATTCTTCCCTTATCTAATCTTTTTATTATTATTTATATTAATACTCATTGTATAAACTTAAACTTGATAAATTTTTGAATTTGTTTAAAATTGATTAAGTATACAAATATCTCATTTTAATATTATGTATAAATAGACTAATTTACATAATACTAAAAAAAATTCAAAATTTTATCAAAATACAAATTTTTTAAATATATTTACTTAAAATCTCTAATAACTTATGATTTACATTTATTTATCTTTCTTATATTCTAAGCTTAATTTTCTATTTTATCTAAATAATAGTTTATAAAATGTATTTAAATATAGAATAGATAAAATTACAATAAATAGTTCGAATTTTTATTTAAAAAATGGGATATATTAAACTTAAAATAAAGAATAAAATAGTAATCACTAACTTTTTATCAATATATTGGAAATTCTTTTAAAATAATACCATGGAGTCAAGTTTATGAACTCTCAACAAAATAGAAAATGTATAAATCAACCCTTTTAATAATTCAATTTATTTACTTATATATTTTTCACTTGTTATAACTACAAATTAGAAAAGGAATCTGTATTATGTTAACAAAATTCAATAAATTATATTAAATATGTTAGGTTCTTTAAAGGATTTATTTATTAATGGCACTTAAAATAAACACATACTGATTTAACTCATTACATTGAAGAAATTTAGGGATTGCATAGATTCATAATTATATTAGAAGGTTGATCTATGATAGGATGGAATTCAAAAGAATTAAGAATGAATAACTTTAAGATGTTTAAATATAATACCAGTTTTTTTATTATACATGGGAAACGGGTTTGTTATTGCTTATAAACTAATCATCAAAACATTAGATTATTTATTAGATATTTATGAAAATGAGTATTAATTTAGAATTGTTGTTTAGAATCTAATATTTAATATTCACTTGAAGCCCTTGAAACAAATGAAAGTAATGCATCATGGAAATTGGCTGGATTTGTTTCATTAAGCGAAGCAGAAGTTGAAAGTAGAATATGAAAGAAACATGTTTATTCGGATAGATTAGTCAATGTAATTATATCTATAATTTATTCTTTAGTAAATCTAGTCTATCTTAGCGATATAATAAAAATCTAAGATTATCTTATAAGAATCACTAGATGCACTTGATCAAGATTAAGCTGACTTGGAATCAAAGAGAGCTGATTATGAACAAGCAAAGGGTAGGAGAGATGAAGAAAATGGCTTAATTGAATAAGCGATATTATTTTCAAGAAGTATGTGGCTTCATGGTCAAAAAGGTGAAAATGAATTTAAAATCATTATTAAATATATGGTAAAATGCAATCACAATTGCATCATTAGTTTCTGGGCCTTCTTAAAACTATTAAGCATATCTTCTAATTATTCAGGAAATATAACAAATTGGCAACATTCTTATTTTCCATTGTCATGCTAGAATGTTATGTTTGTGTCTATAAATCTGTTACCCTCAATTTACTTTTGAGGAGCCACACTCTCTGATACTATGAATTTACTTATTCCATAATGAAACTCTATAGCCTTTCCAACTTAAATAATTGGAATTATTTATACTTCTTATTATTTAGGTTTCATACACCTATTGTAATTTGTCTTTGTATTATTTAAAGGTCTTGCTCAATTATTCACAGTTTTCTTTTGGTAAACCTAAATCAATTAGCTCTTTTATTAATATCTATTCAGAAACATCATATTTTGCAGAGTTTTCAACAATAAATGATATACAAGCTATAGTCGAATTGATTTCTTATTGATTGAAACCAGATCCTTCCAACATCTTAAATATCTTAGCTGAAGTGTCAATACCTTCGACAATATTCTATAATATATATTATGTCACTAATTTCATTTTCACAGAAGCCTGAACTTATATTATGATTCTAATACAATTTTAGTTAGATGAGCTGATTCAGCTAAAAACCATTCTGGACAATTACTATCTCCACAAAATAAAAATCTCATAATTTTAATATTTATATCAATTATTTAATCTTCTATACTCCTATTTGAAAAACACATCAAAATAATACACGTTATTAAAGTGTATTATCAACATAAATAAGTTTTATATAATCATTTTTCATAGTTTATTAAACTATTATTTTCAAAAGAATATAAATAAATGGAGAAATTTATGTTGATGTCTTTTATGATACTTAATTTAAGATTGGTTTTTTAATAGATAGAAATACAATTAACTAATATCTAAATAATCAAT